>ML390763.1:625-112041 GCA_005239525.1 Nicotiana knightiana
TCCACTTCACCTACACATGAAATAAACTCCATTAAGCACATAACAAGTGTAATTTTATCATTAATGCGCATAAAATGTAAGGTATATCACATGTTAAACTATGCAATTTAGTCTCGCATCAATCTACACTAAGGGCAAGCCTATGGTACGACCACGAGATGCATATGAATTCTTTGTGAGAGTGAGTGAATTTTAGTTCAATTGTGTGATGTCCTTAAATTATATTCAAAAAGCATATTTGAATGTGGGGACTAGTTATATTCACTCTTTTGTTTGTTGGTGAGGGCACATGATCTCATGAACGATTGGTAATGTTGTAAACTTTCTTGTTGGGTAGGTGCGTTAATTGAGAGGGCTTAGTGGTTGCAAGTTGACTCTTGAGGTTTGGTTGTTGCAAATAGGTTATTGGTACGATTGATTAAATTGTTATACTTGGGCATGTTTAAAGAAAAGTATGAAATTTTGTATGTTCATACTTGATTACCGGTATCGATCATAGTCAAGGGGTAAGGTGTGTGATTGAAAAGTAAAATACTCCTTGATAATGAACTTTGTACGTGTTGAAGGGTAGTAGATTGTCCCATTGCTCGAGGACGAGCAAGAGTCTAATTGTGGGGTGTTGATGTTTAGCTTAAAGTGTATATATTTCTATGTATATAGCCTCATATTTTACTTTTGTTTCGTGAGTTTTAGATTTTAAATGTGATGATTTATATTAATTTGAAGTTTTTTTTATGTTTAGGAATGATTCGGAATCAGTTGGGGGCGAAAAGCGCGAAATTAGAGCCAAAACACAAAAACCGGCCAAAAAGCAATTTTGGGCACCACAGGCAGGGCTGGGCGCCACCTATGGCACTGGAGGCAGAAACATTATGAGGGGCAGCGCTCTGGTAGGCACCAGGCACTAGCCAGGGCACCGACGACGAGAATTTTTCCTATTTTGTCCAGGACACGGTTATTTCGGCTCTAAACCTACCCAACACGTATAAAAGCAAGTCTAAGCTTATTTTTGAGGGTTGGACGCCACTTTGGAGGAATAATACACACGGGATCATTAGGAGGTGAAGGATTCTCAGTTTTCTTCATCTTTTTCTAGTATTTACAATTAATTCAACACTTATGAAATTGTTTGATTTTAGAATGAGTGGCTAAACACCCATTGTTCTGGGGTTGTGATTTAGCCATGAATATTGTTTTTCGACATTAGTTTGACCTTGATTTTAGTTCACTCAATATATGGTTGTTTCTTCAATTCTGTGTTTAATTGCTTAATTGTCTGGCCAACAGTTAGGTTCTATATACTATCTATGCTATGCTTGGGAAAGCCGTGTATAGATTAGAGAAGAGTTGAAGAGAGCGCGATCTTAACCCATCGGGGGAGCGGATTTGTGGTTAGGATAGGAATATACCTAATCACCGTGCTTAATTAAATATCGTAATCTTAATGCGTTCTGATAGATTAATTTCATAGGAATATAGGCGTTAATCTATTGAGAATAGGCGAGTAGTGCTTCAGGAGAAGGTTATGAGAGCATTTATCGATTAATTATAAACCATGAGTGAATTATATGATAGGGAGAGTTAATTAGAACACAATACGAATGGTAAATCGATCTCAACCCTGGAATATTTGTCTCTATTGAATACACAACAATCAACTCGTTACTTGATAATTAGTTATTTCTTAGAATCGTAGTATAAAATAGTTACATTCCTGGATTTTTATTTTGGCTTGATTAAATAACAATTATGGTGATTTAGTAAGTAGTTTACACAAGTCTCTGTGGGTTCGACACTCGATTTATCATTATATTACTTGTACGACCACGTATACTTGCGTGTGCGTTTGGGACTAATAGCCGTCCAAGAAAAAACATTTCTTTGAGATAATTTGACAAACAAGTGGCAAGCAGATTATTGTCACACTCAGCATATAGCTGTATCATTTTGGTAATGATGAATGGATTATGGCTTTGACCATGTATGACAACTTGTTGATGAATTTGCTTTCCTTGTTCTATTGCTTTGAAATTGCAGCAGAGTTGAAGTAAATGGCTTATTTCGAATGTCAAGAATCGTCTCACATTGGTTGCTAGCACAGATGAAAATTTCTTGTAGAAGATCCATTCTCTCATCTATTTGCCACATAATTCCATGAAATTAGAGTCACACTTTGGCTTTGATGAAAGTCTCATTGTGCTACCACGTTTTGGCTCTTACCCTTATCCAAAGACTTTAATTACTCAACCACTAATTATTAATTAACTAGTTAATTCCCCCATTACCCAATAATTCACATAATTAAGGATTATCTCAACTTACTTAAAATACTACTCACTTTTAACACACTTTATATAACTTACTATCATAGTCATGGGGTACCATATAAAATCAGTACATACACTATTATTTCATTAAAACATCCATGTAAAAATACATATATTTTCTCAACTTTTGATTTTCCTAATCTCATATAAAGAGTACAATTTTTCGTATGCTTAATTCTTAAAATGGAAAAAATATAAGCTTCTTTTCTTATGAGAAAATATTTTCTGTCTTTACAATAAAGAAAATCTCCTTTATAAACTTTCTCATATTATGTGTATAATTTAAAATATTTTCGAAAGTAGTAATATTAATAACTATATAAAATCATATTTCTCAAACGTTTTACAAAAATGTTCCACTCAATATAAATACAATCTCAAAATCTAACAGTATCAAGGTTGTTAAACTTACGGGGTCTTATGGTCACAAATCCTCTGCAGAAAGTACGGGATGTAACATCCTTACCCCCTTTAGAAACATTCGTCCTCGAATGTTAACTCTTTGAGATTTACAAAATCTTCACTAGGGTCTCCTCTGTAAGCTAAACTAAAACCTATACTAGATCTGAAATCTCGACTATTCACAACCTTTTGTACCTGAGTATCTCGTATCTTCTTCATCTTTACTTCACCTCACTTACTTTTCAATCTCGCATCGTATCTTCTGTCGCTTTCATAACCTCCTTTCCACATAGGCAAAAATTACATCTACGTCTTAAAGCTCTATTGTGATAGCACATCTGGTGCATACAAAATATGGCGAAAGTTTCATACAGATTTCTTACGACTCATCTCTATGGCACGATTTGTAAGAAAACGAAGGGTAACATTTCCTAAATGCCCTACAACCTCTCAATTATAAATGTGGCGCACAACATACCCAAAAGTGAGACTCTACTAGGCACGACTAGACTCCCTAGGACACGATCTGCTCTAATACCACTTTTTCACGCCCCGAACCTAGGGAGGCGTGGCTGGCACTCGGTGTCGTACTGGCCTGAGCAAACCACTATGTAACTCTTTTTTTTAACTATCATGGGCCAACATGGCCACAACTCATACCGTATAACTATAAATGGGCAAACGTTGTATTACTTAACTAATTTTAACATGAATACATATGGGCCGTCAAGGCCTCTGACATACTATACAAAATAAACCTCTGTCTACAAAGCCTCTAAGATTATTTGACATCAAATGAGATAAGGTACCGGCCTACCCATAAGTATGTAGCAAACTTCTGATACGATGACTCATAGATTCGGCTGCACTCCGAATGAGGTGGAGTCTTACCGATCCTTCGCTGAATTCCAATCTCGTCTAATATGAGGGATCGTCAAACTGGTTATCTATACCTGCACGCATGAATTTAGCGTCCCCAACAAAAGGACGTCAGTACGAATAATGTACTGAGTATGTAAGGCAGAACTGAAACATAATAATAAGTCAACATTAATTAAAGACATATAAGAATCAAACTGAATAATACCACCATATATGCATACTTATTATACTTACATATATAATGCTTCTCTTTGAGACTATTTTTATTATCCATATCGTATAATGCATGACTGCCCAACTGATCAGTGGTAACTGCCCTACCGGCCGTAGCTCCATGGTAAATGCATGACTACCCGACCGGCCGTAGCTCGATGGTAAATATGTAAATGCCCAACCGACCGTAGCTCGGTGGTAAATTCATGACTGCCCGACCGGCCGTAGCTCGGTGATAAATTAATATACATGACTTCCCAACCGGTGGTAAATAATGATAAATAATTGGCCAACCGGCGGTAACTGCCCGACCGGCCGTGGCCCGATGGTAAATGCATGACTACCCGACCGGCTGTAGCCCGGTGGTAAATGAATATGCATGAAGATTCATGTATTACTATATTATAAACGTTAACACCTTTATCAAATACCTCAATGGGGAACTAGATACATACTTAGACATGCTTGAATATCACTTTATAGGAATGAATAATGTAGATATCCTTAACTGCTAAGAGTAGAACCACTTATGGAATAGCATTATGTTTACATATCGTTACTTGGATCATTCCAAAATAAAGAAGGATTAACCTTAACTTACCTGATTCGATTCTCTTGACAATCCTCTAACACACGTTAATTGCGGCAATAAGCATCTATTACTGTGTTGAAAGTGACTATATCTGACTGACAACCTTCCATACTCGTAAGCCCAAACATTCCCGTTTCGCACTCTGAATATCACCACATTTTGAGTACATATCAATTAAATAATTTCCATTTTGGAGATTCCATTCTTCACCACATACTACTACTGTCACGACCTGGATTTCCCACCCCCGGGAGTCATGATGGCGCCTACTAGTGGAAGCTAGGCAAGCCAAACCTTAATTACCTTTTTCATTAACAGGTTACCTAATTTAACAATTATCAGCAATCGCATGCAAACAATGGAATTTAATAATAAAGCGGAAGTATAAAATTATAGAAAAGAAAAAAAAACTGAATCGAAATGCAGAAAATTCAACATAAGCCTCTACCCAAGACTGGTGTCACAATGTTCACAAACTGTTAAGAGTACTAAATACAATCGTCTGAAAGAAAACATAACTGTTTGTCTCGAGTACAATGAGATAACAGACTGAAATAATAGATAGAGGAGACGCCGGGCCTGCGGACGCTTGCAAGGCTACCTCGGTATCTCGCTGGATTGAAGGCCTGCTCCCGCACTACTGCTGCTGTCCAAGACCTGGATTTGTGCAAAAGAGCACAGAGTGTAGTATCAATACAACCGACCCCATGTGCTGGTAAATGCCTAGCCTAACCTCGACGAAGTAGTGACGAGGCTAGGACCAAACTACCAAAAAAACCTGTGCAGTTCGAATATATATATATATATATATATATATATATATATATATATATATACAACGGAAAGAAATATAGGAAGTAATCAATCAATAAAGGAAGGGGGAACATACTGTGGTGAATTAACAGTTTCAAATAGGAAACCTCAAATAGAGATAGAAGCAACAGAACCAGAATATCGGCAAGAATCTGAAAAATCACAAACCTTCATGGCATCACCCTTCGTGCTTTTACTCTCGTCCTCACTATGCAATGTATAATGTAATCAATGTAAATCATGGCACGGCATCACCCTTCGTGCTTTTACTCTCGTCCTCACTATGCAATGTATAATGTAATCAATGTAAATCATGGCACGGCATCACCCTTCGTGATTTTACTCTCTTTCCTCACAGTATAATCAATGAATATTTGTGCGAAATGGTACATCGTACGGCACGACATCACCCTTCGTGCTTTACACTCTTTCCTCACAATATCAAACAATGCACTGCATCACCCTTCGTGCTTTAACACTCTTCCTCACAATAGCAAACAGTGCACGACATCACCTTTCGTGCTTTAACACTCTTCCTCACCCAAACAACAATCACAAACAAAGGGCAAGGGAGTACACAGATTAGAAATAGAAATCCCGGTAAGGGAACATCAATTACACAATTAAATCCCGGCAAGGGAACATTAATTAAACAATTAAATCCCGACAAGGGAACAATAACAGTAATCTCAACATCTCGGCAAGGGAGATAATCACTAAAGCAACAATGACCCAGCAAGGGTATATTTTGATAACTCTTTAACAATAACAGTAATTTCAACATCCTAGCAAGGGAGATAATCAACAAACAACAAAACGTCCCGGCAAGGGAATAAACCAATAACTCTTTCTTTTCCTTTCACTTTCATCTCATAGTTCACATTATCACTTGAGCCAATGCTCCAAAGATTTAATTATCTCATATACCTTCACAATTTATATTTCAACTCGAGCCAACGCTCCACGAAGTTTAAAGATCACAATTCCTTTCACATACTCGTTACAACATATAAAAATCATCCATTAAGCATGTAAGTTATAACAAAAACCAAAATATTCGCAATATAAGGACTCACGGTCATGCTAGACACCAATGTATAGATACTCGTCCCCATGCCTATACATCGTACTCGATAATTAGCAAGTAGCAAATAAGACTCAACTCCTATTCCCTCAAGCTAAGGTTAGACCAAACACTTACCTCAACTTCCACGGCTAAATCAATCCACAACAACCGCTTTCCCTCTCGAATTCGGCTCCAACTCAATCAAATATATACAATAATGACTTCATAATATCAATATATGCTAAACAAATCAAGCCCAATGCCTAATTATAGATTTCCAAACTTTCTTCCCAAAATCCCAAAAATCGACCCCGGGCCCGCTTGGTCAAAACACGAGGTTCGGACCAAAACCATGTCACCCAATCACCCACGAGCCCGAATATATAATTTGTTTCCAAATTCGACCCCAAAACAAGGTCTAAATCAAGAAAAAATCAAAAGGCCCTAACTCTACCTAAATCTCCCAATTTGCCTACCCGAAATCACATGTTTTAGGCTTAGGAATTCATTAGATGTTGATGAAAAATGAAGGAAACGAGTTAAAATTTACTAACCCAAGAAGTTTTGGTGAAAGGAAGCTTCAATGGACGCCTAAGGACCTTGGAGAAGAAGAATTTCGTGAAAACTTATGAAAATCCCCGCACTACACTGTTCTGGAAATTAGAATATATAACTGGGCAAAATTGTCCTTCATGTTCGCGGAAGGGAGTTCGCGTTCGCGAAGGGTAGACTTGACAGACCATCGCGTTCGCGGAAGGGTGAAGACAAATGCGAACACGAAGAGTAAAAAGGTTGGGGTCTAGAAATTGACCTACGCGAACGCATGGGACATCACGCGAACGCGATGAAGAAGACCTGCAAAGCTACGCGAACGCGGTCAAATGTATGCGAACGCGAAGAGGAAAAGAGGGATAAGCCCTCAGGGTCAAATAACCCTACGCAATCGTGAGGGTATGGATGCGAACACGATGAAGGAAAAGCATAAAGCTTCGCGAACGCGGGAGAGGCGTCGCGAACGCAAAGAACAAATGGGACCTACAACAGCTGAAGCAAAACCAACAATTTTTTCTAAGTTTGAAACCACTCTGAAACACCTCTGAAACACTCCCGAGCCCTCGCGGCTCCTAACCAAACACATGCACTAACTCAACAACATCCTACGAACTTAACCGTGCGATCAAATCGCCAAAATAACATAAAAAAATAATGAATCAAACCTCAAAATCACTAGTTTTTCTTCAAACTTCATTAACTTTCAAATTTAGAGCTTTAAGTCCGAAACACGTCAAACGACGTCCGATTTCAACCAAACTTCACATAAATATCTTAAACCACATATAAGACCTGTACCGCGCGCCGAAACTAACATACGGGCCCGATACCAGCACGTTCTAATCAATTTTCATTTCAATTTTCCTTAATAATTTTAAAAAATATAATTTTATTCAAAAATTCATTTCTCGGTCTTGGGACCTTGAAATTCGATTCCGGGCATACGCCCAAGTCCCATATTTTCCTACGGACCCTCCGGGACAGTCAAATCACGGGTCCGGGTCCGTTTACCCAAAATGTTGACCGGAGTCAAATTTACTCATTTTTATATCAATTTTTAGCATTTTTCATAGAATTTCATATTTAAGCTTCCCGGCTACGCGCCCGGATTATGCACGCAAATCGAAGCGACTATAAATGTAGTTTTCAAGGCCTCGAAAGCATGGAATGGGTAAGAAAATAGGTGATGACCCTTTGGGTCGTCACAACTACATCTTTGTGTACATGTTCCCCAGTAGCGAGGCTTGAGAACTTTGAACAAGCCTTTAGAATAAGAGGAAACACATAGCCATCAAGTAATATACCATCTAGTTTCATCTCCTTATAAGTACTCACACATTCTTCAATTAAGCAGTTACGTGAAAAATATGATAGCATGGTCGTCCAAGCAAAAACATTTCTTTGAGATAATTTGACAAATAGGTGGCAAGCAGATTTTATATTGTCACACTCAGCATATAACTGTATCAATTTTGTAATGATGAATGGATTATGGATTTGACCATGTACGACAACTTGTTGATGTGTTTGCTTTCCTTGTTCCACTACTTTGAAATTGCAGTAGAGTTGAAGTAAATGGATTATTTCGAACGTCAAGAATGGTCTCACATTGGTTGCTAGCACAGATGAAAATTTCTTGTATAAGATCCATACTCTCATCTATTTGCCACATAATTCCATGAAATTAGAGTCACACTTTGGCTTTGATGAAAGTCTCATTGTGCACGTTTTGGCTCTTACCCTTATCCAAAGACTTTAATTACTCAACCACTAATTATTAATTAACTAGTTTATTCCCCCATTACCCAATAATTCACATAATTAAGGATTATCTCAACTTACTCAAAATACTACTCACTTTTAACACACTTTATATAACTTAGTATCATAGTCATGGGGTACCATATAAAATCAATACATACACTATTATTTCATTAAAACATCCATATAAAAATACATATATTTTCTCAACTTCTAATTTTTCCTAATCTAATATAAAGAGTACAAATTTTCGTATGCTTAATTCTTAAAATGGTAAAAATGTAAGCTTCTTTTCTTATGAGAAAATACTTTCTGTCTTTACAATAAAGAAAATCTCCTTTATAAACTTTCTCATATTATGTGTATAATTTAAAATATTTTCGAAAGTAGTAATATTAATAACTATATAAAATCATATTTTTCAAACGTTTTACAACAATGTTCCACTCAATATAAATACCATCTCAAAATCTAACAGTATCAAGGTTGTTAAACTTACAGGGTCTTATGGTCACAAATCCTCTGCAGAAAAGTACGGGATGTAACATCCTTACCCCATTTAGAAACATTCGTCCTCGAATGTTAACTCTTTGAGATTTACAAAAAATTCATTAGGGTCTCCTCTGTAAGCTAAACTAAAACCCAAATCAGATCTAAAATCTCGACTATTCACAACCTTTTGTACCTGAGTATCTCGTGTCTTCTTCACCTTTACTTTATATCACTTACTTTTCAATCTTGCATCGTATCTTCTATCGCTTTCATAACCTCCTTTCCACATTGGTAGAAATTACGCCTTAAAGCTCTATTGTGATAGCACCCCTGGTGCATACAAAATAAGGCGAAAGCTTCTTACAGATTTCTTACGACTTAACTCTATGGCACGATTTGTAAACAAAAGAAGGGTAACATTTCCTAAATGCCCTACAACCTCTCAATTATAAATGTGGTGTGCAACACACACATAAGTGAGACTCTACTAGGCATGGATTTGTATACTCCCTAGGACACGATCTGCTCTGATACCACTTTGTCACGCCCCAAACCTAGGGAGGCGTGGCTGGCACTCGGTGTCGTACTGGTCCGAGCAAACCACTGTGTAACTCTTTTTTTTGTAACTATCATGGACCAACATGTCCACAACTCATACTGTATAACTATAAGTGGGCAAACATTGTATTACTTAACAAATTTTAACATGAATACATATGGGCCGACAAGGCCTCTGACATACTATACAAAATAAACCTCTGTCTACAAAGCTTCTAAGTATTTGACATCAAACGGGACAAGGTACCGGCCTACCCATAAGTATGTAGCATAATTCTGATACGATGACTCATAGAGTCGGCTGCAGTCCGAATGAGGTGGAGTCTTACCGATCCTTCTGAATTCCAATCTCGTCTACTAGGAGGGATTGTCAAACTGATTATCTATACCTGCAGGCATGGATGCAGCGTCCCCAAAAAAAGGACGCCAGTACGAATAATGTACTGAGTATGTAAGGCAGAACTGAAACATAATTATAAATCAACATTAATTAAAGACATATAAGAATCAAACTGAATAGTGCCACCATATATGCATCCTTATTATAGTTACATATATAATGCTTCTCTTTGAGACTATTTCTATTATCCATATCGTATGATGCATGACTGCCCAACTGATCAGTGGTAACTGCCCTACCGGTCGTAGCTCGGTGGTAAATGCATAACTGCCTAACCGGCTGTAGCTCGGTGGTAAATATGTAAATTCCCAACCGGTCGTAGCTCGGTGGTAAATGCATGACTGCCCGACCGACCGTAGCTTGGTGGTAAATGAATATACATGACTGCCCAACCGGTGGTAAATAATGATAAATAACTGCCCAACCGGCGGTAACTGCCCGACCAGCCGTGGCCCGATGGTAAATGCATGACTGCCCGACCGGCCGTAGCACGGTGGTAAAAGAATACGCATAAAGATTCATGTATTACTATATTATAAACGTTAACATCTTTATCAAATACCTCAATGAGGAACTAGATACATACTTAGACATGCTTGAATATCACTTTATAGGAATGAATAACGTAGATATCCTTAACTACTAAGAGTAACCACTTATGGAATAGCATTATGTTTACGTCTCGTTACTTGGATCATGCCAAAATAAAGAAGGATTAGACTTAACTTACCTGATTCGATTCTCTTGATAATCCTCTAACACACATTAATTGTGACAATAAACATCCATTACTGTGTTGAAAGTGACTATATCTGACTGACAACCTGCCATACTCATAAGCCCAAACATTCCCGTTTCGCACTCTGAATATCACCACATTTTGAGTACATATCAATTAAATAATGACCAACTTGGTGATTCCATTCTTCACCACATACTACTACATCTTTGTGTACTTGTTCCCCAGTAGCGAGGCTTGAGAACTTTGAACAAGCCTTTAGAACAAGAGGAAACACATTGACATCAAGTAATATACCATCTAGTTTCATCTCCTTATAAGTACTCACACATTCTTCAATTAAGTAGTTACGTGAAAAATATGATAACATGGCCATCCAAGCAAAAAAATTTCTTTGAGATAATTTGACAAACAAGTGGCAATCAGATTTTATATTGTAACACTCAGCATATAGCTGTATCAATTTGGTAATGATGAATGGATTATGGCTTTGACCATGTACAACAACTTGTTGATGAGTTTGCTTTCCTTGTTCTATTGCTTTGAAATTGCAGCAGAGTTGAAGTAAATGGCTTATTTCGAACGTCAAGAACGGTCTCACATTGGTTGCTAGCACAGATGAAAATTTCTTGTAGAAGATCCATACTCTCATCTATTTTCCACGTAATTCCATGAAATAAGAGTCACACTTTGGTTTTGATGAAAGTCTCATTGTGCTGCCATATTTTGGCTCCTTACCCTTATCCAAAGACTTTAATTACTCAACTACTAATTATTAATTAACTAGTTAATTTTCCCATTATCCAATAATTCAGATAATTAAGGATTATCTCAACTTACTTAAAATACTACTCACTTTTAACACACTTTATACAACTTACTATCATAGTCATGAGGTACCATATAAAATCAATACATACACTATTATTTTATTAAAACATTCATGTAAAAATACATATATTTTCTCAACTTCTAATTTTCTTAATCTCATATAAAGAGTACAAATTTTCGTATGCTTAATTCTTAAAATGGTAAAATATAAGCTTCTTTTCTTATGAGAAAATACTTTTTGTTTTTACAATAAAGAAAATCTCCTTTATAAACTTTCTCATATTATGTGTATAATTTAAAATATTTTCGAAAGTAGTAATATTAATAACTATATAAAATCATATTTTTCAAACTTTTTACAAAAATGTTCCACTCAATATTAATACCATCTCAAAATGTATCTAACAGTATCAAGGTTGTTAAACTTAGGGGTCTTATGGTCACAAATCCTCTGCAGAAAAGTACGTGATGTAACAAAAACAAATAATACTAATTGATACTAATGACTACTACTCATGTAAAGAATTATAATTACATGATGTTTATTCACTATTTACTACGAATAGGCAAACATAAACAAATAAACTACTCAGTCAACTTTAACCACGGATCCATCACCGATCAAGTGGTATATTTTCCCATCAAGGTGCTCAAAGAAGTCTGCCACATCCAAGTGGGTGATGTCAAAATCATTGTCAGAGACAAAAATTGGCTTCAGGGTCTTTATTCTTTAGAGATGCTTGATAAAGCTCAACCAAATGTCTTGGTACACGATAAATATTTTCCCAATGACCTTTTCCACCGCAATGATAACATTCAGTTTCCGAACCATTTGCCTTTGGCTTCTCTTCTTTCCCTTTCCACTTTTGGCGGTTATTTTTCTTTGGGGGTGATTAACACCGGAAAAATTTCTTCCTTGTCCACGGTCACGGCCACGACCACGACCACGACCACGACCACGACCATTAATAGGGCCACGGCCTTTTCCATGCTTAGCATAATGGGAATACACCTCATCCACTTCAGGCAATGGTGTAGACCTAGTGGGTCGATTTTCGTGATTTCTCATGAGCAAGTCTTTATTGCGTTCAACCACAAGGAGAAGAGAAATCAACTCAGAATACTTCTTGAAACCTTTCTCTCAGTATTGCTGTTGCAAGACCATATTGGAGGCACGAAACGTTGTGAACATTTTTTTCAAGCATATCATAGTCGGTGATAGTATCTCCACAGAGTTTCAACTTAGAAGTAATTCTGAACATTGCAGAATTATATTCAGAAATAGACTTAAAGTCTTAGAGCCTCAGATGAGCCCAATCATATCGTGCTTATGGAAGAGTGACCAACTTTAATTTGTCATATCTTTCCTTTAAGCCATTCCATAAAACAAGTGGATCATTGACTGTGAGATATTCTATTTTCAACTCTTCATCAAGGTGATGGCGCAAGAAAATCAAGGCCTTAGCACAATCTTGGGTATATGCTTTATTTTTGTCTTTAATGGCGTCTCCAAGACCCATTACATCTAAATGGATTTCAGCATCCAACACCCATGTCATATAGTTCTTGCCCGAAATTTCAAGGGCAACAGATTTTATTTTCATAATGTTAGTCATAATTAAAAAGAGGAGAAAAGTTATACCTTAATCTTCTCAAAGAGCTTTTTGAGATGGTAGAGTCTCGTGCTGATAACGTGTTATGAAACAATAAAAGAACAAGAACAATATTGTAGAGAAAGAGGGGGATGGAATTCTCATTGAATTTTGGGATGATTTACAATGGAATAGTACCCCTCTATTTATAGGGAAGAATGACTTAGCCACCAAGTAAAATCTCTAATATCTCTCCAAAATATACATATTCACCTTAAATAGAATTCTATTTATAATAGTTACAATTTTTCCAATCTCAATTGAAAATGCATTTTCAAAAATGAAAAACTAATGAGAACCAACTTTTCAATTGAAAATGGAAAGATTGCTAGTGTTTAGTTACAAAATATATTAAAAAAAAGACATCCAAATATATTGAAAAAATTATAACCAAACATAACTTCATCTTCAATTCAAATTTAATGAAATTCCAAATTTGAAAAAAAATCATTGGTATTCATGTCCAAACGCCTACTAAATATAGTAGTATAAGATTTGTCATTTAAGTGTCCGTTTGGACATAAAATTTGATGGAAGATTTTTCCAAAAAAAAATTACTTTTTTTCGAACTCAATGTTTGTTCATAAAATTTCTAATTTTCACTTGAAGATGCATTTTGAAAATTTTCGCAAATTTGAAAACTTGCAAAAAGCAGTTTTTCAAAATTTTCACTTAAATCACTCACAAAACTTCAAAAACAACCCAAACTGAAATTTATGTCCAAACACAACTTTAAATTTTAAATACCATTTTTACTTGAAATTTTTTTTCACCATTTTTTCGAATTTTACAATTCTTATGTCCAAACGCCTACTTAATCACTCAAACTTAACTAGAAATCATTCATGTATTGTGAACACTTGTAATTTAAAAAAAAACTACAATAATACATAAATCTTATCATTGATAAAATATAACTTCATGATCATGATACATGCTTCATCCGTTTTGATTTGTTTGAATCTAAATGTACGAGGGTCAAATTGACTAGTTATGTGAAAAGTTATTTTAATTTTTAAAACTATCAAAAAGTACAGGTATAAGTCACAATAGCTAAAAAATCAAAATATTTAAAATAACAACAATAACAATAATAATATACCCCAGTGTAGTGTGATGACTCGCCACGTCATCATGCCACGTAGGCGCCATTTGGCATATATTAATGCCATGTGGAATCTTACATAAGAGGAAGGCTAGTATTTGTGAGAAGATTCTAGAGAAGTATGGACATTTCCTATGGAAGACCCTAGATCCTTATGGAATTGCTAGGGAAGTCCTTAGAATCTTTTAGGCTTGTAGAAAATTCTAGAGGGTATACTTATTTGTAAATATTAGGGACTTGTGTAACAATTAATATTTACACTTTATCCCCTAGGAGACTAGTATATAAAGGGGTCATCCATTTGTAATTCATCGAGAAAACAATTCAAGCTCTCTCAAATACAAAGCTTCCTTTAACAATTGTCCTGTGTTCTTTCTACCATTCTCTTAGCGATCTTGAGTGTAGTAGGCTGACTTGGCATAGTAAGAACGTGAGCAAGTTGTGCAAGATCGTGAGTGAATTTTCAAGTGCCGCACGTGTACTTAGTTAACAACTAAGGACGTGACAACGTGGTATCAGAGCGAAGGTTGCAACTAAGGGAATGGCGAACGACGGAGAAATAAATGCTACCAACACCCAAGCCAACATCATTTGGGATGCTGCTGGCAAGAGCAGCCGTAACAAAAAGAGGAATACCACCAACAAGTGCCAGGAGGTGCCACCCGAGGTTGTGTCAAGAGAAGGGATTACATCCCAGGAACCATCTGCCACTGAGGCGAGCGAGGATGAATTGGAGGTCCTGCCCGAGGACGCCTCGCTCGGTAAAGAGTGGGTGATGAAGATGAACACAGGGATGGACGCCGTGGAGATCTTTGGCCAACGTTTGGTAAGATGGAAGGCACCCTTAGCGTTCTTGAGGGGCACACTCTTGAAAAGATTGAGAGTATCCGAAATGACTTGGAGGGACGTACACAGACCGAGATGGAACTAAGGCAAACCATCACTGCCTTAGAGTGCAGACTCATGGAGGCTTTAAGTACTATCGATGCCATGAAGACAAAGATAGAGTCACTCGAGGAGCATGTCAATGCTGGTGTGACCGAGGCAGCCAAAAATGTTATGGTGACGAGGGAGGCCAAGATCGAGGCTCCCAAACCCCCGGTGTTCAAAGGTGTTCGTGATGCACAAGAAGTGGAAAACTTCCTTTGGCACTTGGAGAACTACTTCAGGCACGGAAAAGTGAGGGACAACGAGGCCAAGATCAACACTGTCGTGTTGTACCTCTCAGAGATAGCCATGCTATGGTGGAGAAGGAAGATGGCCAATGTGGATAAAGGTCTATGTACTATTATCACATGGGATCAATTCAAAGCTGAGTTCAAGAGACAATTCTTCCCAAACAATGTCTTGTATGAGGCAAGGCGCAAGCTAAGGAAGTTGAAGCAAACATGGAGCATATGTGACTATGTCAAGAAGTTCACTACCCTTATGCTTCAAATTCCCAACCTGACCAATGATGACTTGTTGTTCCACTTCATGGACGGGTTACAAAATTGGGCTAAACAAGAATTACAATATCGGCAAGTCACAGATATAGACCAAGCCATAGTGGAGGCCGAATCATTGATGGATTTCAGGCACGACAGGCACGACAAAGGCAAAGGCAAATGCAAGGATTCAAAGGTTAAAAATGTCAAAGGTGGGGGAGATCATGGCAAAGGCAAGGAGATACACCAATATTACTACAAGACTCAAGATTCCAGAAAGTCGAGTGGACGTCAGGGTTACACCGAAAAGAAGGCACAGGCCGAGAAGAAGGGATGCTATATATGTGGAGGGCCGCAGGGCTTCAGGAATTTTCCCGACCTCAAGAGCCTTAGTGCCAAGGTCCGTGAACGAAAGAGCAGCCGCAGGGAGAGAATTCGAGAACCGCACAGTTGGGTATGATCAGATTATGTGGTGCTGTCATGAAGAAAGCTATCCAACCTACCGAGAATGGAAATCAATACGTGGATCTCACCATCAACAACAAGCCCGCTCGTGCAATGGTGGATACTGGAGTAACTCATAATTTCGTGACTGAGGCCCGTAGCTTTGTCGAGATTCATTCTGACCGTGCCTCTCTCCCATTTTGATCAAGTTGAGTTTCCAGTGGCTGATAAGTTTGTCAGTTTACTGAACTATTACTCTTTGTACCGTACCTCTTCAAAGGATCACATCCAGCTGTCGCAGTTTTCTGTGTCCACGTGACTGGCTGAGTTGTCAAAAGCTGGCTCACGTGTGAAACTGTTTTTTAGCAAGACAGATAGTCCCCCCACTTACCATATATTTAACGATTAACATTTGGTAAGTGGGTATTCATTTATGGCGGGAATATTTTGCCGCCGCTTTTCCTTGAATCATTGTATCCTTCTCTGCACCATAGGCGTCTTTGTCACTTCCATTTAATGCTCATACCACGTGTCCTTTTCGGATTGGTTCTGCATTATCAGGACATGCGAAAACAAGGGCAAAAAGCCACGCTATGTTCCTCGTCCATTGGAAAGGGCAATCACCAGAGGAGGCCACGCGGGAACGATATGAAGACTTGTGGCAATTCAAAGATAAGATCCGAGAGTTTATACAGCAACATTGCGCCGCGGTCGTCGCAATATTAGGTGGGGGAGAGTGTGATGACTCGCCACGCCATCATGCCACGTAGGCACCATTTGGCATATATTAATGCCATATGGAAGCTTACATAAGAGGAAGACTAGTATTTGTGAGAAGATTCTGGAGAAGTATGGACATTTCCTTTGGAAGACCCTAGATCCTTATGGAATTGCTAGGGAAGTCCTTAGAATCTTCTAGGCTTGTAGAAAATTCTAGAGGGTGTACTTATTTGTAAATATTAGGGACTTGTGTAACAATTAATATTTACACTTTATCCCCTAGGAGACTAGTATATAAAGGGGGCCATCCATTTGTAATTCATCAAGAAAACAATTCAAGCTCTCTCAAATACAAAGCNCTCTCTTAGCGATCTTAAGTGTAGTAAGGCTGACTTGGAATAGTAAGAATGTGAGCAAGTTGTGCAAGATCGTGAGTGAATTGTCAAGTGCCGCACGTGTACTTAGTTAAAAACTAAAGACGTGACAACGTGGTATCGGAGCGAAGGTTGAAACTAAGGGAATGACAAACAACGGAGAAATTAACACTACCAACACCCAAGACAACGTCATTTAGGATGCTGCTGGCAAGAGCGGTCGTAACAAAAAGAGGAATACCACCAACAAGTGCCAGGAGGTGCCACCCGAGGTTGTGTCAAGCAAAGGGATTACATCCCAGGAACCATCTGCCACTGAGGCGAGCGAGGATGAATTGGAGGTCATGCCCGAGGACGTCTCGCTCGGTAAAGAGTGGGTGATGAAGATGAATACAGGGATGGACGCCGTGGAGATCTTTGGCCAACATTTGGGGTAAGATGGAAGGCACCCTTAGCATTCTTGAGGGGCACACCCTTGAAGAGATTGAGAGTATCTGAAATGACTTGGAGGGACGTACACAGACCAAGATGGAACTAAGGCAAACCATCACTGCCTTAGAGTGCAGACTCATGGAGGCTTTAAGTACTATCGATGCCATGAAGACAAAGATAGAGTCACTGGAGGAGCATGTCAATGCTGGTGTGACCCAGGCAGCCAACAGTGTTGTGGTGACAAGGGAGGCCAAGATCGAGGCTCCAGAACCCCCGGTGTTCAAAAGTGTTCGTGATGCACAAGAAGTGGAAAACTTCCTTTGGCACTTGGAGAACTACTTCAGGCACGGAAAAGTGAGGGACGACGAGGCCAAGATCAACACTGTCGTGTTGTACCTCTCAGAGACAGCCATGCTATGGTGGAGAAGGAAGATGGCCGACGTGGATAAAGGTCTATGTACTATTAGCACGTGGGATCAATTCAAAGCTGAGTTTAAGAGATAATTCTTCCCAAACAATGTCTTGTATGAGGCAAGGCGCAAGCTTAGGGAGTTGAAGCAAACAGGGAGCATACGTGACTATGTCAAGTAGTTCACTACCCTTATGCTTCAAATTCCCAATCTGACTAATGATGACTTGTTGTTCCACTTCATGGACGGGTTATAGAATTGGGTAAACAAGAATTACAACGTCGGCAAGTCGCGAATATAGACCAAGCCATAATGGAGGCTGAATCATTGATGGATTTCAGGCACGACAAGAACGACAAAGGCAAAGACAAGGAATCAAAGGTTAACAATGTCAAAGGTGGGGGAGATCGTGGCAAAGGCAAAGAGATACACCAACAATACTACAAGACTCAAGATTCCAGAAAGTCGAGTGCACGTCAGGGCTACACCGAGAAGAAAGCGCAGTCCGAGAAGAAGGGATGCTATATATGTGGAGGGCCGCACGACTTCAGGAATTGTCCCGACCTCAAGAGCCTTAGTTCCATGGTCCATGAACGAAAGGAGCAGCCGCTAGGAGAGAATTCGGGAACCGCACAGTTGGGTATGATCAGATTATGTGGCATTGTCACGGAGCAAGCTATGCAACCTACCGAGAATGGAAATCAATACGTGGATCTCACCATCAACAACAAGCCCGCTCATGCAATGGTAGATACTGGAGCAACTCATAATGTCGTGACTGAGGCTTCCATAAAGACACTAGGATTGAAGCTTGCTCCAACCAAATCTCGCGTCAAGACCGTGAATGCGAGCTACAAAATGCCAGTGGGGTAGCTAATGGTGTTGGTGTTAAATTGGGAACATGGGAAGGTATGACAAACTTTACCGTAACCGCTATGGATATTTTTGACATCATACTGGGGCAAGAGTTCTTTAGACATTGTCATACTTTGATCGACCCCTACCTCCAACATCTCTTGGTTATGGAGCGAGAAGGAGCTTGCATGGTACCTACAATGACTATGCCACAGAGACAGATCCAAGCACAACTATCAACCATGCAGGCTGTCAAGGGGATCAAGAAGGGGGAGCCGACATTCCTGGAAACCATTGCAAGTCTAGAGGAGGACAAAAATTTTCAAGAGATACTGCCGCCTTGCATAGAAAAGTTGCTTTAGGAAAACAAAGATGTCATGCCCGAGGAGATGCCTAAGCACTTGCTGCCAAGGCGAGAGGTGGATCACAAGATTGAGTTGGAGCCAGGGGCTAAGCCACCCGCATTTGCCCCATATCGTATGGCACCGCCCGAGCTAGAGGAGCTCAGGAAACAATTGAAAGAGATGCTAGATGCTGGTCACATTCGCCCATCAAAGGCACCTTTTGGCGCACCAGTATTGTTCCAGAAGAAGAAGGATGGGTCGCTGCGCTTGTGCATAGACTACCGAGCACTTAATAAGGTCATAGTGAAGAATAAGTACCCGATCCCACTCATTGATGACTTGTTCGATAGACTTGGGCTAGCCAAGTACTTTACCAAGGTGGATCTTCGCAAGTGCTACTACGAGGTTCGCATCGCAGAAGGGGATGAGCCGAAGACAACATGTGTGACGAGATATGGAGCCTTTGAGTGGTTGGTGATGCCCTTCGGCTTAACCAATGCACCGACCACATTTTGCACCCTTATGAACAAGATATTTCATCCCTACCTTGATCAGTTCGTGGTAGTCTACCTAGACGACATAGTCATCTACAACAACACCTTGAAGGAGCACATGGAGCACTTAAGGAAGGTTTTCCAAGTCTTGCGGGAGAACGAGATATACATCAAGAGGGAGAAATGTGAGCTCGCACAATCAAAGGTGCACTTCTTGGGCCATGTCATTAGCAATGGCGAGCTACGCATGGACAAGGCTAAGGTACGTGCTATCCAGGAATGGGAGGAACCTACAAAGGTAACTGAGTTGAGATCCTTCCTTGGCCTTGCTAAGTACTATCGTCGGTTCATCAATGGCTACTCAGCGAAGGCCGCACCATTGACTAAGTTGCTAAAGAAGAACAAGTCATGGGTTTGGACAGAGCATTGTCAAAAGGTGTTTGAATGTCTTAAGGCAGCTATAATAGAGGAGCCAGTCTTGGCGTTACCTGACTTTGCCAAGACATTTGAGGTGCACACAGATGCCTCAGACTTTGCCATTGGGGGTGTCCTGATGCAAGATAGACATCCTATAGCGTTTGAGAGCCGTAAGTTAAATGAGACAGAGCGGCGTTACATGGTGCAAGAGAAGGAAATGATTGCCATCGTGCATTGCCGTCATAAATGGCGACATTATTTGCTCGGGTCAAGGTTCGTGGTCAAGACCGACAATGTAGATACTAGCTACTTTCAGACGTAGAAGAAGCTCACACCAAAACAGGCTAGGTGGCATGATTTCTTGGCCGAGTTTGATTATGTGCTGGAGTACAAGCCGGGCAAAGGTAACGTTTTAGCCGATGCCTTGAGCCGGAAAGCCGAGCTTGCTGCAATCAGTTCAACGAGATGGGATATTAGTGAGGCTATAAAAGAAGGCATGCAACATGATCCAGCAACCAAACAACTCATCGAGTTAGCCAACCAGGGAAATACGAGACGTTTTTGGGTCGAAGACGTCCTACTACTTACCACAGGTCGGTGGGTCTACGTGCCTAAGTTTGGAGACATAAGACAGCGGATCATAAGGGAGAGTCATGACACAATGTGGGCTGGTCATCCAGGCCAACGTCGCACTAGGGCCTTGGTTAAGTCAGTCTACTATTGGCCACGCATGCGAGATGACATAGAGTGTTATGTGCAGACTTGTCTTGTTTGTCAACAAGACAAGGTTGATCAACAAAAACCCGGAGAACTTTTGGAGCCACTACCAGTTGCAGAACGTCCATGGGAGAGCGTGACTATGGACTTTATCACTTGCCTACCGAAGTCCGACGTTTATGGTACTATTATGGTGATGGTGGATAGATTTTCAAAATAGGCCACCTTCATGCCCACCTCACCAGGTTGCACTGCCAAGGAAGCCGCGGAACTATTCTTTAAGAACGTGGTGAAGTATTGGGGCTTACCAAGGCATATTATCAGTGATCGAGACCCCCGTTTTACTGGAAACTTTTGGAGAGAGTTATTCGACATACTTGGCACGGAACTGCACTTCTCCACTAGTTTCTACCCACAAACGGATGGACAAACGGAACGGGGCAATTCCTTACTAGAATGTTACTTGAGGCATTATGTAAGCGCGCATCAGAAAGATTGGGCAAGGCTCCTAAACATCGCCCAATTCTCGTATAACTTGCAACGGAGTGAGTCCACGGGGCGGACACCATTTGAGCTAGCCACTGGCCAACAACCACAAACTCCACATTGATTACCAGCCGCGTTCGAGGGAAAGAGCTTGGGGGCTTATCATATGGCCAAAGGATGGGAAGAGCAGCTTGACACTGCTAAGTCCTATTTGTATAGGGAATCTAAGAAGATGAAGAAGTTTGCAGATCGTAAGCGGCGTCCCACGGGCTATAGAGTTGGGGACATGGTCATGGTGAAGTTTAACCCAAGATAGTTCAAGGCATTACGGGGCATGCATCAGAATCTGATGCGCAAGTATGAGGGGCCATTTAAGATCGTTGCCAAGATAGGAAAGATCTCATACAAGCTTGACATGCCATCGTATCTTAAGATCTACCTTGTCTTCCATGCATGCTTAAGCCATATCATGAAGATAAGGATGATCCGAGTAGGGGAAAATCAAGTCGAGCGCCTATGACTACCACCTCCTCACATGTAAGGAGATTGAGGTTATCATAGATTATCAGGACAGGCGAAAACAAGGGCAAAAAGCCACCGGTATGTTCCTCGTCCATTGGAAAGGGCAATCACCAGAGGAGGCCACGTAGGAACGATATGAAGACTTGTGGCAATTCAAAGATAAGATCCGAGAGTTTATGCAGCAACATTGCGCCGCGGTCGTCGCAATATTAGGTGGGGGAGAGCGTGATGACTCTCCACGTCATCATGCCACGTAGGCGTCATTTGGCATATATTAATGCCATGTGGAAGCTTACATAAGATGAAGGCTAATATTTGTGAGAAGATTCTAGAGAAGTATGGACATTTTCTTTGGAAGACCCTAGATCCTTATGGAATTGCTAGGGAAGTCCTTAGAATCTTCTAGGCTTGTAGAAAATTCTAGAGGGTGTACTTATTTGTAAATATTAGGGACTTGTGTAACAATTAATATTTACACTTTAGCCCCTAGGAGACTAGTATATAAAGGGGGCCATCCATTTGTAATTCATCAAGAAAACAATTCAAGCTCTCTCAAATACAAAGCTTCCTTTAACAATTTTTTTGCGTTCTTTTACCATTTTCTTAGCGATCTTGAGTATGGTAATGCTGATTTGGCATAGTAAGAACGTGAGCAAGTTGTGCAAGATCGTGAGTGAATTGTCAAGTGCCGCACGTGTACTTAGTTAACAACTAAGGACGTGACAGTAGTCCCATAAGTAGGGTCTGGGGAGGGTAGAGTGTACGCAGACCTTACCCCTACCTTTAGGAAGACAAAGATGCCGTTTTCAGTAGATACTCTACTTAGGAAAAAAATATTTAAAATCTATTTGAAAAAGATATGGTTAATAAAGTTTCTTATTTGGCACCCCAAACAATAATATGTTACTTTTTTATGAAACAAATGGAGTATATATTAATTAATGTTAGTTTTACATTAAGGAAAACCTTAAATTTCAAATTTATAAGAAAATTCTAACTTTATTAAAGACGACAATTTGCTTGTGGTAGATAAACAATAGACTTCACTCGTCTCGCATAGGCGAAGTGGACAGGACAGAAGGGCATAGTGTTTTTAATCCACAAACCAAATCGGCTGCCAAACCGCCAGTAAATAATGACAGCAGTGACTCCGTCTGTTCGGTAGCTCCGTAAAAGTCAGATATTATGCAGTGAATATGTAGAGATACTGTTGAGAAAATCCAGGTCCGTCCTCCCCTACTTTTTCAATTGAATCAACACTCATCGCTACCGTCTTACTCAACTCGCTTCTGCTCAAAGTATGTAACATTTCTGTATATCTTTACCTAATAGCGTTTTTAGTTCCCTTTATTTCTCGCTTGATTGGACGCTTCAAAGTTAAAATCGATTATGCCAAATTTTTTTACTGAGATGGTAAAGCAGGATATTTTTTTTTTCCCGTTTAGATGACAATTGAGGGATTGAAACTGGTAACTACAGGAGAATTATGAGATGGGTCCTCATAAAAAAAAATGATGAGATGGGGTATTAGCATTCTTTTCCCTGCTGCTTGTTTTGGATGTGGATTTTGCTCAAATGAGTATGAAAAACGTAGTCTTTTTTAATTTGATTTCAGTTACTTATGTGCTTCTGTACATCTTCGATGGATCACTTAGTTCATGGTTTTTGAGGTTTGATTTACTCTTCTTCTTGTAATTAGGCGGCCAGTGGCGGGGCTATGTTCCATTAAATCCCCTTAATCGGAAAATTGTACTGCACAAAATAGAGTAAAAACAACTTTTTTTGGGCTATATATAAGGTTTTGAATCCCCTTGACATATGTTTACCGGCTGGTGCATCCCTGGGTTAGCTGTGATGATATCTGTGCGTCTATGCGGTGATACTCTGCTGTTTTCCGACTTTACAGGACGATGAATTGCGCATCTGTGCTTCCCTTCTTTTATTCTTATCTTATATAAAAAAAATCCCTTTGACATATGGGAAACTTTAAATCTATCAAAAGAGGGGGTACAAAAGTTACTTTAGATCATACGTCAGCATCCTAATCATCACATCCTTGCATTTTTCCTGGCTCTACCACGTTAGGCTGCCATGCTAGATATTGTCATGTGTGTTTATATGCAGACTTGCGTATGAATGTGTGCGCGTGCTGATAAATGTATGCTCTTTATTTATAGTTTCACCCACGTAAGTAAACATTGAAAACCGAAAAAGAATTCCTGTGGTTTTATGCTCATAATACCTTGCGTTAGATTCCTCTTTGGATAAATTGAATTTTTCAGATGTAGTAGTCAAACTGTTTTCTTGATTTAGATTTATCTTGTGAGAATTTGTTACTTGGTATTGGTGTAGTGAACCAAATAATTTCAGCTTTATATCAAGTCTGGGCCTGTTTTTGTGTAGGAGGAATGTTAAAAAAGGCTGCAGAGGGATAGCAACGTTCTGGCTTGGTCCTTCATAGTTGTTACCAATGCAGGATGTCGGTGTAGTCCGGCATGATAGTACCGCCCTGGGTGGCCACTGTGGTGATCCATTGGATATTGAAAAGCAGAATGCGGAGGCCAGCAATCATGGCTTAGCTACTGAAAATGTGGATCAATCTGCACTCACCATAGTGGTTTCTGCGGGCGAATCACTCAACTCCCAAGCTGCCACAGTAACCACAGACGCAGTTGGGGATATTGCCACTACTGTGAAAATAGCAATTGTAGAGTCTCCTAAGAAGCTTAACTTATCCAGGAATTCTAGTCATCATGAACAATGCAGGTTTCTAGCTCTTCTACTTGCATAGAGATTAGGTCCTTTTTGCCCGTCTCTTTACTGCTTTCTCGTAAGCTAAGTTGCTCGGACACGGGTGCGGGCATCCGACAAGGGTGCATATCTAGAGGTCGGATCCTTCGAAATGTAAATTCTAAGATTCGGAGATACAAATTCTAGTACGGATACGGGTGTGGGGACCCGGCTAAAAATAATCCAAAAAAGTAAAAATATAAAAATATCTCTAAATTATAAAATTTTTTGTGGAATACTTATGTATAGCTTGTAAAATGTGGATTTCTTTTTTATCTTAAGTTGTAGATAAGTAAAGGATTAACATCCTATACAAAGTATGTTATTTTCTTCAAATTTACCTAGTTTTGGTTATGATTTCGGGAATCAAATTATATATCGTCTCGATTTTTTCCGTCCGTCGTGGTCAAAGTACCCAATCTTGTTTGACCAGATCCAGTGCGGATCTCATACCCACACCCATACTAGTGTCTTGTCGACACAGGTGCGGCACCTAAATTGCCGTGTCAGAGCAATTTTTAGCTCGTAAGCACCGTGTAAAGTTTTAGTTATGAGACCCTTTATTTTTCAAACTTTTTGATCCTTATTGAAAACTTCTTATGTGCTTTGTTTGCATTGCTATCTACATCTAGATACTGAACCATTCCCTTTATGAGACCCGTGTAAAGTTTTAGTTATGAGACCCTTTATTTTTCAAACTTTTTGATCCTTATTGAAAACTTCTTATGTGCTTTGTTTGCATTGCTATCTACATCTAGATACTGAACCATTCCCTTTATGAGACCCGTGTAAAGTTTTAGTTATGAGACCCTTTATTTTTCAAACTTTTTGATCCTTATTGAAAACTTCTTATGTGCTTTGTTTGCATTGCTATCTACATCTAGATACTGAACCATTCCCTTTATGAGACCCGTGTAAAGTTTTAGTTATGAGACCCTTTATTTTTCAAACTTTTTGATCCTTATTGAAAACTTCTTATGTGCTTTGTTTGCATTGCTATCTACATCTAGATACTGAACCATTCCCTTTATGAGACCCGTGTAAAGTTTTAGTTATGAGACCCTTTATTTTTCAAACTTTTTGATCCTTATTGAAAACTTCTTATGTGCTTTGTTTGCATTGCTATCTACATCTAGATACTGAACCATTCCCTTTATGAGACCCGTGTAAAGTTTTAGTTATGAGACCCTTTATTTTTCAAACTTTTTGATCCTTATTGAAAACTTCTTATGTGCTTTGTTTGCATTGCTATCTACATCTAGATACTGAACCATTCCCTTTATGAGACCCGTGTAAAGTTTTAGTTATGAGACCCTTTATTTTTCAAACTTTTTGATCCTTATTGAAAACTTCTTATGTGCTTTGTTTGCATTGCTATCTACATCTAGATACTGAACCATTCCCTTTATGAGACCCGTGTAAAGTTTTAGTTATGAGACCCTTTATTTTTCAAACTTTTTGATCCTTATTGAAAACTTCTTATGTGCTTTGTTTGCATTGCTATCTACATCTAGATACTGAACCATTCCCTTTATGAGACCCGTGTAAAGTTTTAGTTATGAGACCCTTTATTTTTCAAACTTTTTGATCCTTATTGAAAACTTCTTATGTGCTTTGTTTGCATTGCTATCTACATCTAGATACTGAACCATTCCCTTTATGAGACCCGTGTAAAGTTTTAGTTATGAGACCCTTTATTTTTCAAACTTTTTGATCCTTATTGAAAACTTCTTATGTGCTTTGTTTGCATTGCTATCTACATCTAGATACTGAACCATTCCCTTTATGAGACCCGTGTAAAGTTTTNTTTTCTACCAAGATTTAGCCTTTTTTTTTTTCCAGAACTGTTGTAAAAAGGTTTATTGCTGTAATCATGTCCGAAGTTGCTTACCAATCAATAACACGTCAACCTTACATTCGATGATGGTATCTAGATATAATAACCATAAGAGAAGTACCCATACCTTTTTTTTTTCTTTTTCATTTTGACACTATGACCTTTATTTCTCGCTAGAATTTAGCTCGCAAGAGCTGTTGTGAATTTGATGTGTTGCTATAATCATGGTCAAAGTTGTGGTAGTGCTCATTATCACATCACTTCTGTGTTATTGAATGGTAGAGTGTGATACATAAGCTATCAAGGGATTAAAAATTGAAAGGGAAATCGGAGTGCTTACAGGATTTATATGTGAATTAATGTCCACCTTATTTAAAATAAAGAATTAAGTTGATGTCCATAACTAACTTAAAATAGGCTAGCAAATCCTAGTTGATTAAGTCTATGAGATTTGCAAAAAAATACCTTTTGAGATAGTCTTTTTTTTTCTTTTAATATATTTTTAGTACTTTGCCGAGGGTCTATGGAAACAACCTCTCTACCTCACACAAGGTAGGGCTAAAGTTTGCATACACCCCACCCTCCCTAGACTCCATTTGTTGGATCACACTGGGTATGGTGTTGTTATATTTTTAGTACTTTATGGATTTCTAGTTGGTATTCTTTCAGAACTTGCTGCAGCAAATGGCCATTTATTTTCATTTAATATAGAGTGTGCCAATCTTTGTAAGTTTTATTCTTAATTTTTGATTTGCATATTCAGAGTATCAATCTTTGAAGTTCCTTAGGTACATTGAAATGTCTCTGTCGCAGCTTATAGAATATAAAGAACGAGGCTCTGGTCCAGTTTTGAAATTCTCTATGATGCTTTGCAGAGTATGTCAAGAGGAAAAGGAAGAAGAGTTGATCGTTCTTGGATGCCACTGTCGTGGTGGATTGGCAAAAGCACATCAGTCATGCATTGAAACATGGTTTAATACTAGAGGTTCAAATAAATGCGAAATATGCCAGTAAGTGATAGACTAAGTGCATGCCAATCTTATTTTTCCTTACACAGAATATAGATGTAGGTTTTCCATTTTGTGCAGGCAAGTAGCTGCAAATGTGGCACCTCCAGAGTCTCATGCACCTGTAAGTATCTGTCTTTGTTGGATACCAATGCTTTTAGATGAGTGCGGAACAATTGGATCTCTTTAAACTTTGGTTATGCATGCTTTTGGCTCTGTATTTGAAGTTGCTGCTGGGCGCTTCAGCATTCAAGCTAGACTGCTTTTTGAAGCATGAATATTCTTCTGGCATTTCAGCTCATAGGTTTTTGAACTTGAGCATTTGACTGCACCTGCCTCCCTTGAGTGCTTTTTGTGGTTGATTAAGTAGGAGCGAATGGAGAACATACTTTTTGAACCATCAGTATGACATAGACCACTTTGGCTAGTGGCAATAATATGTCACTTCCCAGAATGTTGTGTGACTAGAATGGAATAGATAAAGAGCGTCTGGTAAATTTGTGAAACACGAAAAAAATACACTGCATATGCAGATAATCGTTATTCCCTTCCACAAGTAGTAGATTCTGGTTATTAAATTACCATTTTGAGTTGATGTTAAATCTCTTACAACATTATGCATCTTTATAAAAAAGAACTAACTTCACATAAGAACCGTTAAATTTGTAAATGAGGAAGAATATGCACCACAACAAACAGTTAGTAGTTATTCCCTTTTCTTGAACTAGTTTATTCTAGCTAATCACTAATCAGTCAGTAGTTATGCCCTTCCATTAACTAATCAGGCAATAGTTTATTCCATTTCACAAAATAGTTTATTCTAGCCATTTCAAACAGTTAGTAGTTATTCCCTTTCATAAACTAGTTATTAAAGAGAGTCATCTGCGTAAAGTTGCTTAATGCCATGAGGAAATTTGCTGACTCATAACTCTACAAAATGAGTTAATGGCTAGAATCTTTTTCTTGTTAGCTAGTTTATACAGTTGTGAGTTGCTATGGAGTCCCTCACAGCATTTGATGCCAGATTGTCAGGGGTGTGCCAAAATTGTTGAGGTTAGGAACCCTAATATGATACGATAGCCGAAAAAGAGGCCACCTTGGTTGGTATTTCCAAGGATAACTCACTTCTTAAGAGGAAATACACTATTAAAAGAAGCAAACTAAAGCACAAAACTTTTTATAAAGTGTTTATAATTCAATACAAGATAATTCATATTAAGGGTTAAAGGCATTTATATAGGCTTGGAAAATCTAAGGAGTAAGAGTCACCAGCTATACCAACCAATACAACAACAACAACCCAGTAAAAACCTATACCAACCAATGTGGGAGTAAAAACCTACTAAAGGATATGATGAAAACTCAATAGATAAGGATGAAATCTCAAGATAATTATGTCCAGAATACCATCAGCCCCTCGACTATCCATATTTACCTTTTCCCCCCTTAGGTGTTCCTTATGCAGTCCGGTTCATAACTATTTACAACTAAAACCTTAAACCCTGAGTACTTAGGATGCACCTCAGCTGAACGTTCTGCGTAAAAATTGCTCTGAAGAGAAAGCAATAAGGCCCCTTTAAGAAACATAATTTCTGGAGGCAATTCTGTATTCTTCACCATTCGATTTGCCGGAGGATTTTATTGAGATGACATACTTTCCGTAATGGGATTTGATGATCTCTGAAATGTGTGGAACGACAGTTACTTTTGGTTCCTCCAAGTATGCTCGCGGTCCCTTATGCAAATTCAAGAAATGCATCAAAGAGATTGCTGGAAAGAGATACACTATGCTATTTTTGCTGAGGCTATTAGAAGGGGATTGGGTATATCTCCATGTGATGATCTTGAAGAAGAGAAGGAGCTAAAGCTTATAAATTATGATGCAACATATAAAGCTTGCCAGCATTTAGGCATGTCATATGTAGCCAGACAGATTAGATCTGTTGATGAAGGCTAGACTATCTTCTATAACATTTGTGTGGTTATAAAACTATTGAAACATGTAGTCTTAAACAAGCCATGGTATTTATGTGGCTATAAAAGCTTCCTATTGAGGAAATATAGGTATGTGCCACTCTTTTTTAAACACTTTAAGATGATTCGACAGCGTGCCATCATTTATCCTTATACTTGTCATATATTTTAGCTATCATCTTTATCTTTTAGCTTACCTCTATTTTGTCATCTAGTGGGTTCATTTGTTCACATTGATTAGTTACCAAAACATCTTAGACTTAGTAGCCTATAAATAGGTCTTGAAGCCTTAATGTAGGCCAGTTTGTATTTAGTAAATCTATTATATGATTTTTGTGCAGTAGTTTGCTTCTTTTAAGAGAGTGTTCTTAAAAGGTGAGTTATCCTTGAAGATAGCAATCAAGGTGGCCTCTTTTTCGATTATCATGTGATAGTGGGCTTTCTCAACTTGCCAATACTGGCACATATCAACGATTTGGCGTCAGCCAACTTTTGTAAGCCATGTCCCTCTTATAAGTTTCCGTTAAGGTCCACGTGTGATTTCTAGAATGGGGTTGATGTACCGCTTGATAGAGGGACATGTTAGTTCTAAAGTTGGAAATAACTGATTACTGAAAAAAAATTTAAAAATAATTTCACACTGGTTCAGTGAATAATGGTAGTCTTCTTATGTGATTTTGAGCATTTCCCACTACTTGAGCTAGATGTTAGAGTTGATTTTGGCCCAGGGTACATTTCTGTAACTGTGTAACATAGTAATTTCATTTTATTCTTTTTTTAGATTTTGTGGCTCCAAGTTACTTTCTTGATAAGTCAAGTAAGTTACTTTAAAATATATCGTGTCAATAGTATGTAGAAATTGGTTGGCTCAACCACAATCCTCTCACGTGTTAGGGTAAATATGCATACTGCCGGATTCTCTCTTTACAGCAGAAATACAAATGAAACATGGACACCAAGTTTCTTCGCCACAAAGTAATTCTTGATTCCTAGTCATTTATCCTAGTCCGAAAGTTTTGTGTTTATATGCTTTCTACCATGATAATGAATAAAAAGGCTGAGTTGATTATGTTGTGTTGATTTCTTATTTTAAGGGGGTGGGGGTGGGGGGTGGCTCTCTCGCTATCTCTATATTTCTCCTTCTTCCTCTCTTTGTTCCACTATTTTAAATCTATGAATGAGAATATTCTGATTCTGCTCTTTCTCTCTTTTTCAACTGCTGCACCTATATTATTTGTCTGCAAAATGTTAAATACGAGCAATCTTGCAACCTCCTGGTAAGCAGTAGCCATGAACCAGACCTCAATAAACATCTTGCAAATTTGTTACAACTGCTTCATCCTTTCCACATTTTCTGAAATTATAGGGTATCTGCTAATATAGAGATGCAATACTTCAAAATAGAGAAAATCTCATGTATAAAAATAGACATATTTAAGTGTATTTTGTACAGTGGTTGACCCAGTAAAAAAATATTTCTAGCTATGCCCCTTTTTGTGGGTATGTATTCTCACTTTAGTACAATAAGAATATTGTTAATATGTCTATTGTATTTTATATAATAAAATATTTATTTTATTTATGTAGTAGATAATTAATTAGAAAGAACACTCTAGAGCAATAGTCAAGTTGCTTCTTCAAGGTTCCCTCGGAAGTCCTGTGTTTGAGCCCCTTAAGCAACAATTTTATGCTGCCTTATTTCTTTGCTGAATTTAACAGTTTTGGGATTTGCGCATACTTGTTGATGCAGATCTAGTTCTTTCATCTAAACAGAGCAAATAACAGAGCAAATTTTGAAAATAATTCTTGCCGAGTTAAAAATGTTGTATTGGGTTTGAGATCAAATTGTACACAGAGTCGGTTCACTTCGAACATAAAATGTATCTAATTTCAAACGTGATGAAAGATCTATGTAATAAGTCTAAGTTCCTGTAATCAGTTTAAGTTCATCCACAGGCCTGGTTGGAAGCATGGACAGCCATGCCCTTATTTTTTCTATGACAAATATTCTACTGATTTAAATGTTATATTGGGTTGGAGACCAAATGAATACTGTGGATCCAGATTCCACTTACTTCATAACTTAACCGGTGTCCAAACAGAAATGATTAAAATGTCTGAGCCAAGTTCAGATTCATCTACAGACCTGGTGGAAAACTCATGTCATTTGTTATCCTATGAAACAAAACCTTCTTAATTTCGATAGGCACTGTAAGGGTATATTCTCGTTTTCGTTGCTTTTGGGATCAATGTTGTTAAGGGCCTTTTTTCCCCCTTCAAAAATTGCCACATCACAGATACTCACGATTTTCATCTTTATGCTAAGTTGTGGCTCAGAAAAAGATCTAAGCTCAAAGATTAGTCAGCTACATATTATCGGGATAGATACTCTTTTAATTATGTTTGACTGTATCATTTTCATGGATTGCAGACAAGTTATTGGATTTGGAGAGTCGATCCTTCTTTTAGAGGGACGAATATTTCCCAAGAGCGGGATAGAGTAAGGAACATCGCATTTTCCCAAGCTGCTGCTCGTACATTCTTTCTGAAAGTCATATCTTTTATATTAATTCTAAATCAGTTAATTTGTTCAGGGTTGTCTTAATCCACTTTGGGTAGCATTTTGTATCCTCATTGGTGGTCTGTTTCTGGATGTGCTAATATCCATTACTCTTGGAGTCTCTGCACTGCCTGTGAACATCATAATCGGTACATGCTCTTGATCTTTTCAACTTCTCATTAAACGTCTGTTGTCAAAACTTGGACATTAGAACTTTTTAAGTGTCCCTTCTCACGTTGAAAGCAAGAAGCAATGCGCAGGAGTAATAGTGGTGCTGGGACTCGGAACGGCTCTTCGGCTTGCCCTTGAGTTCTGCCATGATTGGAGTATCAGAAGAGTAGTGCACCGGGTAGAAGCAAATGTCAGTCTTGGATATCATCCTACGTTGTAGGTGAAAGGTACTTGGAATTCAAACTACACCAAAACTGTTCATACACCCTGAAACATTGAAATTTCTCCAGCAAATGTGACCCAGAGGCTCGCAGAGCCTGCAACTTGAAGAATTTGTTGGAGTTAGCGTTCTTAAATGACAATTTCTGAGTGAACTTATCATTGTATTTATATGCTTTGTGTAGTTTGTCTGCTTTGATATCTATACATCAGTCTATATTGCCAAAATTACTTGGGAATGCAAAACTTGTGTAGCTAAAGTGTTGAATGAATGATTTTTGTCTTGATGCTGCTAACCGATGAGCTGTCTTTATTCATTCTATGCAAAATTCTTATCAGATGTCTTCGGCAGTGTGCTTGAAGACACTTCCCTGACCAGGATCGCTCCCACACCTGTAGCGTTCGTGATCGGCCTCCTCAACTGTGTATCGATCGAAAGGCAAGGCAGCACAACTCACAACCAAGACTACTGGTAGTAATTATGCGTTTATCTAAAAAAATTTAAAATAACTGAACGTTTTCGAAGAAACAAATTGAAATGGTCATAAGATGAGTTAATGTCTTAGACATAGGCCGCTAAGCTAATTACATTTATGCTAGGCAATTAACACTCCTCAAAAGTTCTAGGGGTTAAATGGATAATAATGGAATAATGGATTCTTATTAGAATATCCCAACAAATGGCAATTGTTTAACCAAGTGAGTTTTACGAAGAGTAATTATACTGGATTTTTTCATATAGGTAATATTAGTAATTGTTTTATCCGGTTTTACTATATTTTATTATTTAGTTAAAGTAACTTGTTTTTTTTAACAGATTGTATACAAACTGGATGTTCGTCCTCCTTCAACCTAGAACTAAAATCGTGCTAAATCTTCACCAAATTGTGCAAAAGTTTAGTTAAGAGCTCATTAAAGTATTTCCAATAGTTTGCCACAACCTCTAATCAAAATCGAATTCAATTTCGAAACTGTAATTTTTGAACTCAAAAGTTTAAAGCTATGTTAATGGTAGAAAGCTCTTCTTCAAGTTTTCCCACTCCAAATTAATGGGTAAATTCATGAAGGATTTGAGAACAACAACAAACCAACATGAATCTCCTGATTTTCAGGTTGCTTTTGTCTCAGTAGAATTGCAGTTGTTCGAACTCAAACAAGGAACTAGAGTTTGTAATTTCTCGATCTAAATACAAGGTTTAGCTCAGCTTGCTATTACGTTTGCAGTCATAGATCCCTTACCAATTAGTTCCAATTTTAAAATCTCAATTCGAAATTTTTTGTAGCAGCTATGCGAGCATCAAGAAATCACGCAGTGTAAACTTCAAGCTCTCATTTCAACTCCATCCTTCATCAGCTAAAACATATATAAGAAGGTTTAGCTCGGCTTAATATCACGTTATATCAGTCATAGATCCCTTGCCAAGTAGTTTCAATCTTAAAATCTCATATTTGAAACTTTTGTAGCAGCTACGCGAGCATCATAAATAAGTTACATCAATTTACATACAATTTGCATACAAAATTGTTGTTTCACACAACTTACATAAATCTGCATATACATTATATTGCTGTATATATCTTGTATGTTATTTGTCGGTTATCGAGGTGACTTAGTAAGGTCGCCATGGAAAGTCTTCATGGAAAATCAGTTGTGTCCAAGCTAATAGGGGAGGCCATCGGCCGGTTCAGTTTATTTCGATTGTGAATGTTATCGGTTAAACATATTGGTTATCGGTTTATAAATATGCTAAACCGACAACCGAACCGATATTATTATCGGGTATTGGTTAGTCGACTATCGACCCTTATCGGTTCAGTTATCAGTTTACCCAATAAGAATAAAAAACATCCAAAAATTTCATGTTTTTATTATAGAAATCGTGATCATATTGTTAACAGAAAAGAACTAAATTTTTGTTCTTAATAAAAGAGAGATTAATTTTCAACTTTAGAAAAAAAAAACTTTCTTTGCATTTGAAAACCCCAATTGTTGGCCCAAGTGAAATTTGTTTTGATGATTAACAAAGGAACTCAAACATGAACCAGGTCCATACACAATGTACATAGACACGGGCAGGTTCGAGCATAAGGGATGCACGTGAAGGAGATAAGATCAAGCTGTTATATCTGATATCTCCTGATCGAAAAAGGTGCATAATTGATAAGGAGAAGGTCTCCTTACTCAAAGAGAACACTATCCAAGATACGGGAGGAGTTAGAAGTTGAAGATAACCAGAACTCTTCCACCAAGGAAGAGTAGCATTAGAACTCTAGTTATTTCTCATTCTACTAACTCTATATATTGCAAGATGTTCTCAATTTACAGGTACGCACAAACACTAAAGTTAAACGTGAGTTGAGAGCAAAATACCAAGGCATTTTGCAAGCAATTCTTGTGTGATTCAAGTGTGCGAACTTGAGGCTACATGAACCAGATAGAAGAACCAGTTCTAAGCGTCTGTCTTTTATTCTAGTTCAATTATAGTAGGTGTTTTCAATTTGTACCTTTCAGCTTTATCTAGAAGCAATTGTACTAGGTACTCTGAGTATTCAAGTTAGAGTTAACTTGAAGTTGTTTCAACAGTTAGAGGCTGGTTTCCACAACGGGATTAGAGTTAATCCTTAAGTTTACAAAGAGTTTTGTAAATGCTGTTTTGGCTTAGTGATTTAGTGAAGTGTTGAAAAAAATCATACTAAGTAGTAGGTCGTGGTTTTTTTACATTTTGAGCAGTAGTTTTTTCACCTTTTGAACCGTGTATTTTTCATTTAAAAGTACTTGTGTTCTTTACTTTCCGCACTTACTATTCCCGCAACAGTAGTATTAGGAACACTTAGAAGAACCAGGTGCTTCTATAATCAGTGCACGTGAAAATTGGACACCACACAAATCACTCCCCTCTTGTGTGACATTGAAGTATAAAACATCAATTGGTATTAGAGCGGGTTATCCTTGAAAAGGCTAACACCTTAGGAGAAGATCAAGATGAGTGCACCACCTAGATATTGGGAAGCGCAATCCACTGCTAGGCCACCACTCTTCAACGGTCAGTACTACTCTTGGTGGAAAAACAGGATGAGAGGTCATATTATAGGAGAGGACTATGAGCTATGGACATTGTCACCGATAGTCCATTGGCTACCATAAAGATTAATGCTGAAGGAATAGAGCTGCAAAAGACAAGAGCATATTGCACTGCTGTCATGACCCAAATTCTCCCTCCGTGAATTTTTCGTGACGACACCTAGTCTCTACGACCAGGTAAGCCTAACACTTTGCAGAAAGAAAATAAAAGCTTGAACATAAACAACTAACAGTAACATTAATCTAAATAAGCAACTGAATGCCACTCGACATATACAACTACCAACTTCCGAAATGTACAAACACTCCTAAGACCCCGAACACCGTAAGTCACAAGCTAATAAGAAGTATTAATTGTTCTATACATCATTTTCGATAGAAAATAGGGAAAAATGAACATAAGGGGATAGAAAAGGACTCCGAGGATCTGCGGGCGCAAACATATGTACCTTGAAGTCTCCGACAATAGCTACTGCGACTAGTAACGAGGCTGGTGAGATGAACGTGGATCTGCACACGAAAAACATGTGCAGGAAAGTGCGTGGGTACACCACAACGGTACCCAGTAAGTGCCAAGCCTAACCTCGGTCGAGTAGTGACGAGGTCAGGTCAGGGCCCTACTAGTGTGTGTATATACATATATATAGTAAATCAAGGAAGGATGAAATATCGCAATAAAATAAAGACTAAAATTTAGCGAATAAGAAATCATAGAAGGCAACAACTCAGTACACCGAAATACAACAGGGGATCTCCTGAGATACCGTCTCATAGTCCCAAACGTAAATATGCAGGGGGGTCTCCCGGAATATCGACCCGTAGTCCAAAAGTAAATATGCAGAACAAGGGGATCTCCAGGAATACCGTTCCATAGTCTCAAAGTAAATATGCAGAACATGGTGATCTCCCGGAATACCGTTCCATAGTCCCAAAGTAAACATGCAGCCCAAACAATAGAATTCAATAATTACAACACAGAATCCTATAATTCAGCCTGAACACAAGTTAAGGAAAAATAGGTAAATTCACTAAACATGCTGCACGTAGTTAAGATAAATAGTTAAGGCAAGTAGGCATGCTATTCTAGTCTAACTGGGTGCTGATAAGATTCAAATAAGAAGGAAAATAAGTTATTACTTAGTAGAAATAAAGTTTTTACAACAATTATCCCATGTACGTACTTGTCACCTCACGTACACGATGCTCATATATCAAAACATTACCAATCCTAAGGGGAGTTCCGCCACATAAGGTTAGGCAAGCCACCTACCTCGAATCAAGCTCAAATCAATACGAAACAACACTCTTTCCATGAAAATCCGACTCTGAATGGCCCAAATCTAGCCAAAATAAATTACATAACATAAATACAACTACAAGAAACTAATCTCGCTACTGAAATCAAAGCTAAAGCAAGAAATTGGAAATTCTCCCCAAAATGCCTCCCTGGGCCCATGTATCGGAATAAGGTAAAAGTCACAAATTATGAACACCCATTCACTCACGAGTCTAACTATACCATACTTATTCAAATCTGATACCAAAATCTTGATCAAAACTCCAAAATTCGGCCTAAGAACTTTTCTCAAATTTTTCCAATTTTCCACCCCAAAACACTAATTTAATGATGAAATTAAGAACATAATCATGGGAATTAACCAAAACTAGGTAAGAATCACTTACCCCAAACACCTACGGAAGAATCACTCCAAAAATACCGAGCTCCCAATACAATTTTGTGATATAAACTCAATACCCTTGATTTTGAAATTAATATTGCCTGCCCAGATTTTGTTCATCGCGAACGCGACCTTCCTCTCGCGTTTGCGTAGACCAACTTGACTGCCTCTCAGCTTAACTCAACGCGAATGCGTCCGTTTCCCCACAAACGTGATTCTTTACCAACTATGACCTTCGTGAACACAACCAGTGCCTCGCAAACGTGTAGAACAAAAGACTTGGGGTCCCCAGCTACCTCACTCCTTTTTGCGAACGCACCCGCGTTTGCAATGCACACACAGATCACACCTTCGCGTTCGTGTTCTCTTCTTCGCGAATGCGAAGAAAAAATCCTCCTCAGCTCACAAACACTCTTCGCGAACGCGAGGCTCATCTCGTGAACGCATAAGAGGAAAGCATCAGATAACAACTATCTCGCAAGGCCAAAAATGATCCGTTAACCACCCGAAACTCACCCGAGGCCCTCGGGACCTCAACCAAACATACCAACAAGTCATATAACTCCATGAAAACTTAGTCGAACTTTTAAATCACTCAAAAAAACATCAAAACACCAATTTACACCCGGATCCAAGCCTAAGAAACTTCTAAACTTTCGAATTCCACAAACGACGCCGAAACCTACCAAACCGCGTCCGATGGAACTCAAATTTTACACACAAGTCAAAAATGACACCATGAACCTACTCTAACTTCTGGAAATCCAATACGACCCCGATATCAAAATTTCAACTGTCGGTCAAAATCGCCAAAATTCCAACTTTCTCCAATTCAAGCCTAATTCCACTACGGACCTCCAAATCACATTCCAGATACGCTCCTAAGTCCAAAATCACCTAACGGAGCTAACGGAACCATCAAAATTTGAATATGGATAGTGCGCTCAGATTGTCCGTCCATCTGAGGGTGAAAGGATGTGCTCAACTCAACTTGAGTACCCAACTCTCGTTGCACGGCCTTCCAAAACTGCGATATAAACTATATGCCTCTATCTGAAATGATGGAAACTGGGACACCATGAAGGCAAACAATCTCTCGGATATAAATCTCAGCCTACCGCTCTGAAGAGTAAGTAGTACCCACTAGAATGAAGTGCGCGAACTTGGTCAGTCGATCCACAATCACCCAAATAACGTCGAACTTCCTCAAAGTCCGTGGGAGCCCAAATACAAAATCCATTGTGATCCGCTCTCACTTCCACTCTGGGATCTCTAATCTCTGAAGCAAGTCACCTGGTCTCTGATGCTCGTACTTAGCCTGCTGACAGTTGAGACACCGAGCCACAAACCCAACTATATCTTTCTTCATCCTCCTCCACCAACGGTGTTGTCTCAAATCCTTATACATCTTCGCGGCACCCGGATGGATGGAATACTGCGAGCTGTGGGCCTCCTCAAGAATCAACTCCTGAAGCCCATCCACATTGGGCATACATATCCGACCCTGCATCCTCAACACGCCATCATTTCCAATAGTCACATCTATAGCATCACCTCGCCCAAGCCCTGTCCTGAAGGACGAGAAGATGTGGGTCATCATACTGACGCTCCCTGATACGATCATAAAGAGAAAACTGAGAGACTATACAAGCCAATACCCGTCTCGACTCCAAAATATCCAATCTGACAAACTGGCTGGCTAAGACCTGAACATCCAATACTAATGGTCTCTCTGTTGCTGGAAGATATGCTAAACTCCCCAAACTCTTCGCCCGACGACTCAAAGCATCGGCCACTACATTGTCCTTCACCGGGTGGTACAAAATGGTGATGTCATAATCCTTAAGCAGCTCCAACCATCTCCGCTGACACGAGTTAAGATCCTTTTGCTTGAACAGGTGTTGCAAACTCCGGTGATTGGTGTAAATCTCACAAGGCACGCTGTACAAATAGTGCCGCCAAATCTTCAAGGCGTGAACAATAGCTGCTAACTCAAGATCATGGACAAGGTAGTTCTTCTCATACACCTTCAACTGTCTGGACGCGTAGGCAATCACCCTACCATCCTGCATCATCACTGCGCCAAGACTAATCTGCGAAGCATCACAATATATGGTATAAGACCTCGAACCTGTAGGCAATACCAGTACTGGGGCTGTAGTCAAAGATGTCTTGAGTTTCTGAAAGCTCTCCTCACACTCCTCTGTCCACCTGAACGGAGCACCCTTCTGGGTTAGCCTGGTCATAGGTGCTGCAATAGATGAGAATCCCTCAACAAAACAACGGTAATACCCCGCCAAACCAAGAAAACTGCGTATCTCCATAGCTGATGATGGTCTAGGTCAATCTGCACTGCCTCCACCTTCTTCGGATCTACCTTGATCCCATCACTCGATACTACATGACCCAAGAAGGCCACTGAGCCTATCCAAAACTCACACTTAGAAAATTTCGCATACAACTTCTTTTCTCTCAAAGTCTGAAGCACAGTCCTCAGGTGCTGCTTATGATCCTCCCGAGTTCGGGAGTACACCAGAATGTCGTCAATGAACACAATGATGAAGGAGTAAAGATAAGGCCGGAACACACTGTGCATAAATGCATAAAGGCTGATGGGGCATTGGTTAGCCCGAAATACATGACAAGAAACTCATAGTGACCATATCTGGTCCTAAAAGCAGTCTTCGGGATATCTGGCTCCCGAATCTTCAACTGATGATAGACTGAACGTAAGTGAATCTTGGAAAAAACCCTGGCACCCTGTAACTGATCGAATAAGTTATCAATGCGAGGCAATGGATACATGTTCTTCACTGTAACCTTGTTCAGCTGGCGATAATCAATACACATACGCATAGAACCATCCTTTTTCTTCATAAACAAGACTGGAGCACCCCAAACCATCACACTGGGCCGAATGAAGCCCTTATCAAGTAACTCCTTCAACTCCTTCAACTCAGGAGGGGCCATATGATAAGGAGGAATAGAGATGGGCTGAGTGCCCAACAACAAATCAATGCCAAAATCAATATCTCTATCGGGCGACATGATTGGAAGATCAGCTGGAAACACATATGGAAAATCCCTCACTACTGGAACTGACTCAACTGTAGGGATATCACTACTTACATCTCTCACATAAGCTAAATACGCGTCACACCCCTTCTGAACCATTTTCTAAGCCTTAAGAAATGAAGTAACCCTGCGAGGAATATTCTCTAAGGTACCCCTCTAATCTAATCGCGGTAAACCTGGCATGACCAGCGTCACGGTCTTAGCGTGACAATCAAGAATGGCATAATGGGGCAAAAATCAGTCCATGCCTAAGATAACATCAAAATCTACCATGCTGAGTAATAATAAATCGGCTCTGGTCTCAAACCACTAAGCGCAATCAAACTCGAATGATATACACGGTCCACAACTAGAGAATCTCCCACAAGAGTAGATACATAATCAGGGGAACTCAAAGAATCCCGAGATACGCCCAAATATGGAGCAAAATAAGAAGACACATATGAATACGTAGAGCCTAGGTCAAATAATACCGACGCATCTCTATGACAGACTGGAACAATACCTGTAATGACAGTGTCGGAAGCAACTACCTCTGAATGAGCAGGAAGAGAATAATACCGAGCCTGACCTCTCCCTCTAGGGAGACCTCGACCTTCATCTTGAGTTGGCTGAGCAGGTGGGGAAGTAACTGGTGTTGGAAGCATGGCCGGAGGACCTGGTGGAGCATATGGTGGCTGAGAAGTATGTAGAGGTGCACCCCTCCTAAGTCTGGGGAAATCCCTCACCATATGAGGAGTATCATCACACTCAAAACAACTCCTCGGAGGACGCGGCTGCTATGACTAGCTCGGGCCAGGTCTGCTAGACTGGCCGCTAATAGCACCCCGAGCAGGAGGTACACTAGATACTGGCGGCACATAATAAGGCTCCTGAGGCCTATAAGGAGTTGGAACACCACTGGAGACTGCTGGGGTACGAGCACTAGAATAATAACTAGTCTCTCGAGACCTCTTGTCCTCTCTCTCCTCTCTGTCTCGGGCAAGCATGCCCTCCACTCTCCTAGCAGTACTCACGACCTGCTGATAAGAGATATCCATCTCCAACTCCCTGGCCATACTGGTTCTGATACTAGGGTGGAGTCCCTCAATAAAGTGACGAACCCTATCCCAAACTGTGGCAACCAAGGCCGACTGTCGAGCCAACTCACTGAAACATACTGCATACTATGATAAAGTCATAGAATCCTGGCGCAGTTGCTCAAACTCTGCACGCCATGCATCCCTGAGGCTTTAAGGAACATACTCTCTTAAAAACATATCCGAGAACTAAGTCCATATGAGTGAGACTGCCTCGTCCGGACTACTCAGCTCGTAAGCACGCCACCACTGATAGGCTGCTCTTTTAATCTGGAAAGCGGTGAAAGAAACCCCACTCGTCTCTGCTATGACCATAGTATGGAAAATACGATGACACTCTTCTAGAAAACCCTGAGCATAATATGAAGCCAATCCGCTAAAAGTAGGTGGGTGGTACTTCTTGTACCTCTCAAGTCTAAGCTGCTCTGCCTCAGAAGTCAGCCGTCCTGGTCTCATGCTGAACTAGAGCTACCGGCGGCATAGAAATAAACTGTGGGGCCTGAACCTGGATCCTCTGATCAGGAGTACGGGCTATAGGAGTCTGTGCCCCTCCCCCGGCCTGAGATGTGGCGGGAGCTAGTGGGATCAATCCAGCCTGAGCTAAGGTGCTGAACATGCTCATGAATTGGGCTAGAGTTTCCTGGAGGGCTGGTGTAGCAATAGGAACCTCTGGTGCATGCCCTCCAGCTGGAGATGCTGGGGGCTCCTTTGTGGCAGCTCGCGCGAGTGCTCTAGCTGCATTGCCTGTTTGTCCTCTACCCCGGCCCTGGCCTCTGGCAGCTTAAGCAGGGAGCTCGGGTGCCTGATTGTCAGATCTCCTGGTACGGGTCCTCACTATTTGTATGAAAGAATAGAATAGAAAATTTAGAATTTGATGCCAATAATTCGCACGACAAGGAAATCAAAGAAGTATGATTGTTCCTAACAGTTTCATATCCTCCCGAAAATAAGTACAAACATCTCGGTGCCGATCTACGAGACTCTAATAAACCGGCTTGTGACTCACGATACCTATGAACCTAGAGCTCTAATACCAACTTGTCACGACCCAAATTCTCCCTTCGTGAATTTGTCGTGACGGCACCTAGTCTCTATGACTAGGTAAGCCTAACACTTTGTGTATAGGAAATAAAAGCATGAACATAAACAAATAATAGTAACATTAATGTAAATAAGAACCTGAATGCCGCTCGGCATATACAACTACCAACTTCTGAAATGTACAAACACTCCTAAGACTCGGAACACCGTAAGTCACAAGCTAATAAGAAGTATTAACTATTCTATACATCATTTTCTATAGAAAAGAGGGAAAAATGAACATAAGGGGAATAGAAGGGGACTCCGAGTATCTGCGGTCGCGGACAAATGTACCTTGAAGTCTTTGACAGCAGCTACTGTGACTAGTAGCGAGGCTAGTAAGATGAACTTGGATCTGCACATGAAAAAACATGTGCAGGAAAGGGCGTGAGTACACCACAATGGTACCCAGTAAGTGCCAAGCCTAACCTCGGTCAAGTAGTGACGAGGTCAGGTCAGGGCCCTACCGGTATATATATATATAGAGTAAAGCGAGGCAGAATGAAATATCACAGTAAAATAAAGACTGAAATTTAACGAGTAAGAAATCATAGAAGGCAACAACTCAGTACACCGAAATACAACAAAGGATCTCCCGAGATACCGTCTTGTAGTCCCAAACGTAAATGTGCAGGGGGGATCTCCCGGAACATCGACCCATTGTCCCAAAGTAAATATGAAAGACATGGGAATCTCCTGGAATACCGTTTCATAGTCCCAAAGTAAATACGCAGAACAGGGGATCTCCCGAAAACCGTAGTCCCAAAGTAAATATGCAGAATAGGGGGATCTCCCGGAATACCATTCCATAGTCCCAAAGTAAATATACATCCCAAATAGTAGAATTCAATAATTACAACACGAAATCCTACAATTCATCCTAAGCACAAGTTAAGGAAAAATAGGTAAATTCACTAAACATGCTGCATGTAGTTCAGATAAACAGTTAAGGCAAGTAGGCATGCTATTCTAGTCAAACAGGGTACTACACATGCTGATAAGATTCAAATAAGAAGGAAAACATGTTATTACTTTGTAGAAATCATGTTTTTACAACAATTAGCCCGTGTACGTACTCGTCACCTCACGTACACGACGCTCATATATCAAAACAATACCTATCCTAAGGGGAGTTCCACCACATAAGGTTAGGCAAGCCACTTACCTCCAAGCTCAAATCAATCAGAAAAAACACTCTTTCCACAAAAATCCGACTCCGAATGGCCAAAATCTAGCCAAAATCAATTAGATAACATAAATACAACTATAAGGAACCAATCTAGCTATTGAAATCAAAGATAAATCAAGAAATTAGAAATTCGCCCTAAAAAGCCTCCCCGGCCCACGTCTCGAAATTGGGTAAAAGTCACAATTTACGAACATCCATTCACTCACGAGTCTAACCATACCAAATTTACTCAAATCCGATACCAAAATCTCGATCAAAACCCCAAACTTTAGCCTAAGAACTTTTCTCAAATTTTCCTAATTTTCCACCCCAAATCACTAATTTAATGATGAAATTAAGGACATAATCATGGGAATTAGACAAAACTAGGTAAGAATCACTTAGCTCAAACACCTACGCAAGAATCTCTCCAAAAGTCACCTTCTACCGAGCTCCCAATTCAATTTTGTGATATAAACTCAAAACCCTCGATTTTGAAATTAATACTGCTTGCCCATATTTTCTTCATCGGGAACGCGACCGTCCTCTTGCGTTCGCGTAGACCAACTTGACTGCCTCTCAGCTTAACTCAACGCGAATGTGTCAGTCTACCCACGAAGATGATGCTTTACCAACTCTAACCTTCACGAACGCGACCAGTGCCTCGCAAATGCGTAGAACAAAATACTGGGGGTCCTCAGCTACCTCACTCCTCTTCGCGAACGCGACCCTACTACCCCGTTCGCAATGCACACACATATCAAACCTTCACGTTCGTGTTCTCTTCTTCGCGAACGCGAAGAACAAATCCTCCTCAGCTCACAACACTCTTCGCGAACGCGAGGCTCCTCTCATGAACACGTAAGAGGAAACCAGAAGCATACAACAACAAATAACAACTATATCATAAGGCCAATAATAATCCGTTAACCACCCGAAACTCACCCGAGGCCTTCGGGACCTCAACCAAACATACCAACAAGTCATATAAATCCATGCGAACTTAGTCAAACCTTTGAATCACTCAAAAAAACATCAAAACACCAATTTACACCAGGATCCAAGCCTAAGTAACTTCTAAACTTTCGAATTCCACAAACGATGCCGAAACCTATCAAACCGCGTCCGATTGACCTCAAATTTTACATACAAGTCAAAATGACACCCCGAACCTACTCTAACTTCTGAAAATCCAATATGACCCTAATATCAAAATTTCCATTGCCGGCCAAAATTACCAAAATTCCAACTTTCGCCACTCCTAATTCCAAAATTACCTAACGAAGCTAACGAAAAACATCAAAATTTGAATTCGAGGTCGTTTACACACAAGTCGACATCCGGTTGACTTTTCCAACTTAAGCTTCCAATTAAGAGACTTAGTGTCTCAATTCACTCTGAAACCACTCCGGGCCCGAACCAACCAACCCGGAAAGATATAATACAACTATAAAGCACAAAAGAAGCAAAAATTGGGGAATCGGGGCTATAACTCTCGAAACGACCGGCCGGGTCATTACAACTGCTGAGGACTTGAAGAAATGGGAGAAGAATGAAAAATCCAAGAAATGGCTTGTTTGTGAACTTGGTCCAGATGAGTACAATAGGATCCAAAGCTGTACCACTGCTAAGGAAATTAGGGACACTCTGCAAGTGGCTCATGAAGGAACACTTGAGGTGAAGAGATCCAGAGGCACTCTACTGTATTCTCAATATGAGAACTTTACTATGAAGGAAGGAAAAACCATTCAAGAGATGTATACAAGGTTCACTACTTTGACAAATGAACTAAAGTCTCTTGGAAGGATTATTCCTGAAGAAGAAAGAGTCGAGAAAATATTGACAAGGGTTCTGCCTGTTACTTAGGAGAGCAAAATCGTTGCCATTCCGGAATCAAAGAGCATGGCCACCCTCCCACTAGATTAATTAATTAGAAATCTTACTGCATATGAACTTAAGAGACAAACCATGAAAATGGATGTACCTAAGAAGGAAAGGAGCCTGAAACTCAGAATCATTAAAGGTTCTGATCTAGAAGACGATGAAATGACTATGATCACCAAGGACTTCAAGAAGTACCTAAGGAGAGGAAAGGGTCCTTCAAGAAGTGGAAGATACAGTAAGTCAAAAGTTCCTGAAAAGCAAACCAATGATGGATGCTACAAGTGTGGGAAGACTGATCACCACATCAAGATCTGTCCTCAATGGGAAGTTGAATGGAACAAGGAAAGAGATGAATGAAGGAACGTGAATAAGGAATAGGTTCAAACTAAGAAAATAAAAGGATCAACCAAGGCTATAGTCGCTGGTTGGGGAGAAATATTAGATGGTGATGATGGGGATGAACAAGCACTTATGGCCATTGGAGAATCTAATGAGTAAACTGAGGTAAGTGTAATTCATCTCAAAGACAAGATTAAATTGCTGTCTAAAGCAATGTTATCTGAGTTACTTCTAGAACTAATTGATGAATTTGAGGATGTAGACAATGAAAAGGAACAGTTGTCTAAAGAATGTGTAATTTTGAAGGCTAAGTGCAGAAACCTGAAACTTAGGGTTAGTGAAACTGGAAGTGAAAATACTGTTTTGAAGAACCAGGTTCATGCACTTGACTCAACTGTCCTAGAGCTTAGGTTTGAAAATCTAAAACTGAAATTAGGAATAGGTAAAAAGATAGCTGATCACACACAACTCACTCTAGAAGATAATATAGGAAAAATGAAATATGAGTTTTATAAAAGGAATGAGCAGGTAAGGGTCCTAAAGGAGGATTTAACCAAGGTCAAGCATGAGATAGACATAACTTTTCAATGGAACAGGTCCTCCGATGCACTTTCATGGCTACAGGAACATCATAATAGCAACAGAAGAGGACTTGACTTTTGGAACCTGGCACCTAAATGGGATCCAAAAGCAAGTACCTCACACTTCCTGAGAACAAGACCTGCACACACTGAAACAGGTCACTATAAAAGTGAATGCACTGCAAAAGAAAAGGCAAGTCAAAAGAACAAAGAATTTGTTCAAGGGAAGAATAGGCTACCAAGTTGGGCTAAACATAATTTAATTCATCCTTTTGCCTATAGAAAGGGACTCAAACTAGTTTGGTTCCTAAGACTAACCCCTGATTTCATTTTGGAGGTCCAAGTGAAGGGGAGAAACCAAATATGGTACATGGATAGTGGCTGCTCAAAGCACATAATAGGAAACAAGAACCATTTCCTTTCACTTGAGGACCTTAAAGGAGGTAATGTATCCTTTGGAAATGGGAAGAAAGGTGATATTATTGGGGTTGGAAAGGTAGGTAAGACTGATTCTCATTCTATTGAGAAAGTCTACTTGGTAGTGGACTAAAGTACAATCTAATAAGTGTATCACAATTGTGTGATACAGTTAACATGGAAGCATTCACATTTACCAAATGCTTTGTGATTAATCTTACCATTGGCAAGATAGTTTTGCAGGGAAAAAGAGTGAACAACATATATGCTGTAGATCTGTCCATACTTTCAGAAAATAAACTCACTTGCTTAAGTGTGTTGGATAATGATCCCCTCTTTTGGAACAAGAGACTTGGACATGCCAATCTAAGTAAACTAAACAAACTAGTCTTCAAGGAGTTGGTGATAGGAATTCCTAACATTAAGTTCAAGGAAGATAAGGTTTGTGAGGCTTGTGCAAGGGGAAGCAGGTAATATCCTCTTTTAAAATCAATAAAATGGTAAGCACCACCAGGGCGATGGAATTGGTCCATATGGATCTTTCTGGACCAATGAGAACATTAAGAAGAGGTGGTAAAAGATAGGTGATGGTTCTTGTTGATGATTACTCTAGGTTTACTTGGATATTATTTTTAACATATAAAGGTGAAGCATTTGACATGTTCGCTTCGTTTGTTAGAAAAACTCAGAAACAACTAAGTAATCAACTTGCATCAATTAGGTCTGATCATGGTACTGAATTTGAGAATACTAAATTTGCTAAATTTTGTGACGAGCATGGCATAATCATAATTTTTTTGCTCCTAGGACTCCACAACAAAATGGAGTAGTTGAAAGAAAGAATAGGACAATTGAATATATTGCTAGGACTATGCTTCTTTCTAGTAAACTGCCCCATAGTTTCTAGGCAGAAGCTGTGAACACTGCATGTTACATCATAAATAGGTGCATGGCTAGACCTCTTGTAGAGAAGACTCCCTATGAGTTACTTAAAGGGAGAAAGCCAAACATATCCTATGTTAGAGCATTTGGATGCAAGTGCTTTGTGCACAATAATGGTAAAGACTCCCTAGGTAAGTTTGATATTAGAAATGATGAAGGAGTATTCTTGGGATATACTTAACATAGTAAAGCTTATAAGATTTACAACAAAAGAACTATGTGTGTAGAAGAAAGTGTACACATGGTTCTTTTTGATGAAAGTAACATTATTTCTGAGAGGTAGAAACATGATGATGAACCAATTGGGCTGGTAAGAAACTCAAATGAAACCATAACCCAGACTGAAGCTACACTAGAGGAAGGAACATGTCCTTCCACCCAGGGTAACATGACAGGGGAAACAGAACAAAGAGGAAGTGATCCTCAAATCTCGAGGGAACCTGTCCATGAACCTGTTCCTCAGAAACACATCATCGAAGGAACATCTAGAGGAAACCAGCTGGTTGTGAAACCTTACAAGTATCAAAGTTCTCATCCCATTGAGAACATAATTACTGATCCAACCTCTAGAATCAAAATCAGATCTTCATTGAAGAATCTTTGTGCTTTTGATACTTTTTTATCTCTTATTGAACCTAAAAATGTTGCTGAGGCTTTGCAGGATGCAGTCTGGGTGAATGCAATGCAAGATGAACTCAACCAATTTGAGAGAATTCAAGTTTGGCATCTGGTACCAAGACCCAAGGATAGATTAGTAATTGCACAAAATGGGTCTTCAGAAACAAACTTGATGAAGATGGAAAAGTTACAAGGAACAAGGCAAGATTGGTGGTTCAAGGATATAATTAAGAGGAGGGCATATACTATGATGAAACCTTTGCTCCAGTTGCAAGATTAGAAGAAATTAGACTCCTCATAGCCTTTTCTACTTACATGAAATTCATCAATTAAATGGATGTCAAGAGTTCTTTCCGCAATGGCTATCTAAGGGAAGAAATGTTTGTCAAGCAATCTCCGGGCTTTGAAAGCAAGGAATGTCCTGATCATGTGTACAAACTTGATAAGGCACTTTATGGACTTAAGCAGGCTCCAAGAGCATGGTATGAAAGATTATCAAAATTCCTGCTTGCGCATGGCTACAACAGAGGTAAAATTGACAATACTTTATTCTTGAAAGAAAAAGGTAAAGATCTCTTGGTAGTTCAGATATATGTTGATGATATAATCTCTAGAGCAACTACTGATAAATTAAGTAAAGAATTTGCTAAACTAATGGGGAGTAAATTTGAAATGAGCATGATCAGTGAGCTTAATTTATTTTTAGGCTTACAAATTAAATAAAATTCAAATGGAACTATGATTCATCAACATAAATATGTAAAGAGTTGCTTAAAAGTTTCAAAATGGAAGATTGCAAATAAATTGGCACTCCTATTGCAACAACCAGAAAATTGGAATCTATTGATCAGAAGCTGTATAGGGGAATGATTGGCTCTTTGTTGTATGTTAATACTAGCAGACTTTGCATTGTTTTTAGTGTAGGCCTTTGTGCTAGATTCCAGGAAAATCCAAAGGAGTCTCACTTAACTACTGTCAAGAATATCTTGAGATACCTAAAAGGCACCACTGACCTTTGTCTAAGGTATCCAAAAGGTAGTAATTTCAATCAAGTGGGATATGCTGATGCTGATTATGCAGGTTTTCTTGTGGATAGAAAGAGCACCTCAGGTATGACACATTTTCTTGGCTCATGTCTTGTGTCGGGCTACCAAAAAACAAAATTATGTGGCCTTATCTACTGCTGAAGTCGAGTATGTTGTTGGTGCCTCATGTTGTGCTCAATTGTTGTGGATCAAACAACAATTAGTGGACTTTAGGATTGATGTAGGTTGTATCTCCATCTGTTTTGATAACACTAGTGCAATTAGTATGACTAAGAACCTGGTTCATCACAAAAGGACTAAACACATAGATATGAGGAATCACTTTTTGAGGGACAACTATGAAAAGAGTTTGAATACTGTGGAGTTTTGTGCTACTGACAAGAAAATAACTGACATATTCGCAAAAGCTCTAAGTAGAGATAACTTTGAAAGGAACCAGTTAGAATTAGGGATGATTAAGATCACCTCAAAGGACCAGTTCAAATTCATAATGAAAACAAAACTATGAAAAAATGAAAAAAAATTTTGGTCAGAAAATCTGTAAATTCTGTACATAATTAGATTAGATTTTCCTCAGTTTCATACTTTCATGAGTATACTATTGTGCCATGTGCTAAAATGACTCATTAATAACTAATGATATTATCTCTATTTTCTTGGAAAACTCAGACTTACACAAGAGATTTCTCAGTGAAGAACCTAGTTCATCAAGATTACTTGGTATGTATTCGCCACTCTGCATTATTTGGAATAATTATATCTGGATCATGATTGGGAGGTGAGTACCATTCAATCCAAAACCCTTTTGAACTCATCCGTTATGAAATGAACCATTTTCATTCAAAAAGGAGTCCAAAACCGCATTAAATGCCTAGATTCTACGGACACTCCTTAATGTCTTTTCAAACTGGAATTTTCAATCCACCAAAATTCTCTCCATATTATCTTATCTTCCTAACACACACTAACTCATCCTCTCTCATACCCAAACACAAAAATGACAAATCTCTATGAAAATCCCTCATCACCACCCAAACAATCCACGTCCACACCTTCAACCACACCTCAATCTAAGAAAGGAAGATTCAAGATGCTTGCTCGCAAGACTGTGGCTGGGAGTGAATTATCCAAGAAATTTGATAAATAATTAAAAGAAATCCAGGCCCAGGAACCACAAAAATCTGAAGAATCATTCAAGTTTGCTAGTGAGGAAGAAGAAACCATTTCTTTTGAAACAGAACAAGTAACTTCTGGCCCATATATTACTACTGAAATCATCTCTGAGGTTGCTAAAAATTTGGAGAATACATTCATTCTGGTGGGAACTGTGGCTGGGGTTGAGACTACTGAGTTGGGGAAAATAGGTGATAAAGATAAAAAGAGAAAATAAAAAGAGAGTGAGGGTGTTCAAGGTGTTGTGAGGGGTATGGGAAAATGAGTGGCTGAAGTTTCACCCACTCCTGCTAGTCTGACTGAAGAAACAAGAAAAATGGTAGTGTGGAGTGAGGAATATGCAGGAGAAAAAGATAGTGTAAAAGAAAAAAGGGGGAAGTGGATCTGGAGAAGCTGCTGAGGGGTTGGTTCTATTAGGGAAGGATATTCAATAACCTGTTCCATATGATCAGGAAACCGTCGCATACCTACTGAAAAAGGTGACCGACAGTTATACCTAAAAAGAAAAGGAGTTCAGGAGTCAAAGTTCCCGACACTGCTAGGGAAAATAAGAAGAGAAGTGTTGCCTCTTCTATCCCTGCAGAGATTCATCCTACAAGAGGAAGAACTAAAAGGAGTCAGAAAATGCAGAGTGAGGTTGAATTGGAAAATGCCGTAGAAGAAAGTAAGAGAAAAGCTACTACTAAAGGAAAAAAGAAGGTGGTTGAGCTTGTTGAGTCTGTTGAAATTGGCGAGATGGACCTGGTCCTTCAGGAGGAAGAGGAGACAAAAGAAATAGAGGTTATGAATCCAAAGGCAAATAAATCCAAGACTTCCTCAAAGAAGTCTGTTTCAAAAACTAAGTCTGCGGAGCTATCTACTTTGGCAAAAATAACCAGGTCTGCATTGAAACCAAGAAAAGTGAAAATAGTGAAGGAAGTGGAATAGAGTGGAGAAGAAGAAGAAGAAGAAGAATCAGATGCTGAGAAGGAAAAGATGGTTAAGTTTGGGAAGAGAACCATCTTGAAAGGTAGACTCCTCAGGGACTTGGAGGAGGAAGGTATGGTAATGCTGCTGGAGAAGTTACAATTGCAAGGATGGAAGGACATGGTCCTTCAGATGGATGGAGAACTGGCCAGAACTGAGATTGTGGAGTTCATGGAAAATTCTGAGATCAAAGATGGTAGGGTCACCAATGTGGTAAAGGGGGTGACAGTGAGCTTTGATGCTAAAGAACTGGGAGAGATCTTAGGTGTACCTGCTGAAGGGTACGATGATTATAAGAAGCTCAAATGGACAAATCTATAGAATTTCTCTACTTCCCTTGCCATTATAAGAAAGTTTGGTGACAATGATGAAGTGCTTGAGCCCAAGTCTATCTACAAAAGTGAGATGAAACCACCCCACAAAGTGCTGTTCGAGTTTGTGAACAAAGTTGTGCTGCCTAGGCATGAAAGGAGGCATATTGCAACATTCATGGACCAGGTCCTTATGAAATGTTTGGACAGTGGGAGGGAAATCAATTGGCCTAGTTTCATTATCCAACTTCTTGATAGGGTCCTGAATGGCACCAAAACTCATGCCATACCCTATGGCTTTATTCTCATGGCTGTACTTGCACACTTCAAGGTACCCATCAAGAAATGGGAAGTTGGTACAAGAGGGTAGCCTCAACAACAAGATGATGATTAAAACCTTAATATGGAATATAAGATTTGTTAAGACTCAACAGGCTTTCAGAGAGTTACTAATATGCAAAGGGAACATGGTTTTTTCATTGTAGCACTTATGGAGCTATTTCAAAAGACAAGGTATATCCAGAACTACATAAGAAGATTAGGTATGGACGCTGCAATATCAAATGTGAATGGGAAGATATGGTTATTTTTTTATGCTGTGGTGGAGTGGGATCTATTGATTGATACTGTGAAGCAGCTGACCATCAGGGTGTACCATCAAGATATTGGTAAGTAGATCATGGTGAATTTTGTGTATGCTAAGTGTTCCTCACTAAAAATACTAGAGTTATGGGACAATCTATACTATCTTGCTAGTGATATGGAATTGCCTTGGGTGGTTGGAGGGGATTTCAATGTGGTTCTTAGTGAAGAAGAGAAGATAGGAGGACTAACAGTATATCCCCTAGAGTATTAAGACTTTGACTTATGTATTAACTCATGTGGATTATTTGATATGGATACAAAGGTAGTCCATTTACTTTGTGGAATGGAAGGCCAAATGCAGAATGTATCTTCAAAAGGTTGGACAGGATTTTGGCTTATTTGCCTTTCCAAACCTATTTGATAATCGGCTTAATATATGCATATTTTAATATAAATCACCTCACATTTTGCTCGTGTATCGAAGATTTGAGATGTTTAATATGATGATTTGTGCTAAATTGTGGTATGTTTATGTGTAGGAATCATTCGGATGCAATTTGAAACGAAATGGCGCGAACTGGAGAAAAATCGGAGCAAAAAGGAAAAAAGTGAATTTTGAGGGCCACAGCCAGCACCTGGCGCTAGCTGTGGTGCAGTTTCTAGTAGCAAAAAAAAATAAATTTGAACGCCAGGGCCAGCGCCCCACGGTGCCCTAGACGCTCGGATTGTGAAGTTCCCCTATTTCGACTAGGACTCAGTTATTTCGACTCCAAGACGCCCCAACTCATATAAAAGCCAACCTAAACCTATTTTTGGGAGGAGGACGTGATTTTTAGAGGAGAACAAAAGTACGAAACATTCGGGAGCACGGATTTGAGCAATTATTCTATTCTTCCTCTTGTATTCATTGATTTTATGTTTGAAAACATTAATTTTGATGATTGTAAGAACATGAGTGGCTAAGAACCTTATTGTTCTAGGTTCATGGGTATACATGAATGTTGATGTTTGAATTTTAATTTGACGAAGTTGATTTTATCATAGTGGGTTATTTATTTAATTCCATTTTAAATTATTTTACTGGGTGGCTAACAGTGAAATACTATCTACGAATCTAGAGTTGAATTCGAAAGTGAGAATTCTAGATTGCATATAGAATTAAATAGAGAAGGTTCTTGAACCCGGGCATTAGGGAACAAATTCACAATTAGGATAAACATATACCTAATTGCCTTGCTTGGTTGAAATACAGGAAGTGTATTGCATTCTTGTTAATCATAATTCCATAGGCATATAGACATTAAGTTAGCTTGAATATGCGAGTTAGAACTCACAGATCCTTATGAGTAATATCAGCCCTGTTAATCAACAACCTAGATAAATCAATTAGTCATTTTAAGCCAAGAACACAACACGATTGTTAGCTAAACCGTGACCCTATAATATTATCTCCTATTGATTGTTATCCGAAATTGTTTAAGTGTTGTGGTTGATTTCTAGTTATTTAATTAATTAATAGTTTTAGTTAGTAAATTATCTGTTTTGTGGGAAATCTCTTGAATCGATAAGTTAATTGAGTTTGAATCAGTTAAAATTTAATCATAATTCTTCGTTGGAATGATACTCTACTCACTACTCTATTACTTGACGATCACGTATACTTGTGTGAGTGTGTTTGGTCGCAACAGGTTTTTGGCATTGTTGACGGGGACTTAGAAATTAGCTACTTGACTGGGTTAAGCTTTTATTACTTATTTGTTCAAGTTTTAATTTTCAGTTTGCCTTGTTTGTAATGCAGGCTCTTCTCTTGAATGCGGAGGAGTAGAAACACAAACAACCTCCTTCCTTTTGACCCAAAAATTGAACGAACACTTCATAGAGTGAGGAAGAAAGTCAAAGCTAGAACGAGAATAGAAAGAGAGTTGGACATCGTAGTTCAACCACAACCAATAGAGATGACAGGTAATGAAGAGCATCCGGTGATAGAAGCCGCAAGGTCTAATCTTGCTAATATGACTCAGGCTATCGTGAAGCCTGATATCACAGGGCAATTTGAACTCAAATAGTACATGGTACAGCGGATTCAGTCCACAGGACAATATGTTGGTCTATCTCATGAAGACCCGCAGAGGCACATTCAGAACTTCTTGGAAATCACGTACACTTACAATTATCTGAACGTTTCCAAGGACTACGTCAAGCTGACATTATTTCCCTTTTCACTGATGGGGGAAGCTAAGGAATGGTTGCAAAAGGAGCCCGCGAACTCAATCCGCACTTGGGATGATTTGGCAAGGAAATTATTAATCAAGTTTTTCCCTACTAAGAAGACAAAATCGCCAAGGAGCCAAAATCTTGGTTTCCAACAATAGGATGGTGAGACACTTTGTCAATCTTGGGAAAGATACAAGAAGCTACTCAGAGACTGCCTGCATCATTGACAGAATGATGAGGTATTGGGCCACACTTTTGTTGATGGGCTAGACGAGGCATCAAATATGAATCTTGATTCAGCTTGTGGGGTTAGTTGTATGGAGAGGCCGTACAGTGAAATTCAACTCTTGCTAAATAACTTCACTGCTAATGATCATAATTGGCAAGGAGACGGGGACGCAAGAAGAGTAATTAAATAGAAGGTAGCCGGGGTGATTGAGCTTGATGACTTCTCAGCCATGAGAGCAGATATTGCAAAGCTGGCAAATCAGATGAACATGATGACAATGCAACAAAAACAATAGATGCAACATGTACATCAGATGTCTATTTGCTGCAAACTATGTGGTGACAGTCATATGAGTGACATATGCCCCACGAATCCCTAATCTATATATATTATGTGGGGCAACAAAACATAGGTCCAATGAATCAGCATGCACAATATGGGAACACGTCCAATCCAAATTGGAGGAATCATCCTAACTTCTCATGGGGAGAAAATCAACAGAACCAGAATCAATAGGCCCCAAGGAAATTTCAATCAGCTTCGGAAGCCACCCCAACAAACAAAAGTGAGTACGAATGACTTGCTGAAGAAATTGTTGCTTGACAATCAACAGCTCAAGACCGATTTCAGAACTCTTGAGAGGAAAATGGGGCAGTTAGCAGAAAATCAAAATACTAGACCTGAAGGCGCTCTTCCCAGTGATATAGAGAAGAATCCTCAAGTTAATGCAGTCACACTCAAAAACGGGAGGGAACTAGAGGAAGTTCTAAGGAAGAGAAAGGACAAGCATATACCTGAGGGGGAGCTGATCCCTAAGTCAATACACGAGTCAAAGAAAAATGATACAGGTTCAGAGCCAGTGGAGGCTACAAGTCCACCACCATCTTTCCCCCAGAGATTGTGAAAAGAGAATGATAATCGCATGTTCAACAAATTTCTCTTTATGTTGAACCAGGTTCAATTAAATATTCCATTGGTGGATGTACTTCGTGAAATTCCAAAGTATGCTAAGTACATAAAATATATAGTGGCTCACAAGAGGAAATTGACTGAGTTTGAGACAGTTGCACTTACTGAGTAGTGCACTTCAAGGGTCCAAAACAAGCTTCCTCAAAAGCTTAAGGATCCTGGCAGCTTCACCATCCCTGTGCAAATTGGAAATATGACGTGGGTCGTGCTCTTTGTTATTGGGAGCGAGCATAAATCTAATGCCCTTGTCCTTATTTAAGCAATTGGGTTTGGGAGCTCCAAGACCCACCACTAAGATGTTGCAATTAGCTGATAGGTCCATAGCCTACCATGAAAGAGTGATTGAAGATGTGCTGCTGCAAATTGGGAAATTTATCTTCCCAGCTGACCTCATTATTCTAGATTTTGAGGCTGACGAACAAGTTCCAATCATATTGGGACGACCTCTCTTAGCTACCGGTGATGCAATAATTAAAGTGAGAGAGGGAAAAATGATTATGAGGGTGGACAACAAGGAGGCAGTCTTTAATGTCTACAAAGCAATCCAACTTCCCCACCACTATGAGGAGCTCTCTATGATATCTGTTGTGGAGGTGGATAAGAAACTTCTTGACACGAGTGTATACCTAGACGACTCTCTAGAAAAAACACTCATGTTGTTCGATAGCTTGATGATTGATGATGAGGTTGAGGAGATGATGCATATCCTAGATGCATCATGTGCTTACATGCATGGAATACACCCGTTTGAGCACCTAAATAGGCTAAGTGGGCCTCCTCCAAAGCCGTCAATTTAAAAAGCTCCAAAATTGGAGCTTAAACCCCTACCCCTTCACCTTCAATATGCTTATTTGGATAGTTCTGAAACTTTAGCTGTTGTTTCTTCGGACTTGTCTAAATTGCAGGAAGAAAAGCTGTTGAGAGTGCTACGTGAGCACAAAAGAGTAATTGGGTGGACAATGTCTGACATTAAAGGCATTAGTCCAGCTTTCTGCATGCATAAAATCCTCATGGAGGACAGACACAAGCCAAGTGTGGAGCAACAACGCCGACTAAATCCAATCATGAAAGAGGTGGTAAGAAAAGAAGTGATTAAGTGGCTTGACGCAAGTATTGTATTTCCGATATCTGATAGCAAATGGGTAAGCCCCGTTCAATGTGTGCCTAAGAAAGGGGGGATGGATGTAGTGGTTAATGAAAATAATGACTTAATTCCTACAAGAACTGTCACGGGGTGGAGAATTTGCATATATTATAGAAAATTGAACAATGCCACCTAGAAAGATCACTTTCCCCTCCCCTTTATTGACCAAATGCTTGATAGGTTAGCTGGCCACAAATACTACTGTTTCATGGATGGTTATTCGGGGTATAATCAGATTGTTATAGCCCCATAGGACCAAGAGAAAACTACATTTATGTGTCCCTATGACACGTATGCGTTCAAGAGAATGCCCTTTGATCTTTGTAATGCACATGGGACTTTTCAAAGGTATATGATGGCTATTTTTACTAACATGGTTGAAAGGTTTGTAGAAGTATTCATAGATGATTTTTTTGTGTTTGGGTGTTCTTTCGATAATTGTTTAATGAACTTGATAAAGTGCTTGCTAGGTGTGATGAGACAAACCTGGTACTAAATTGTGAAAAGTGTCATTTCATGGTACGTGAAGGTATAGTCTTGGGGCACAAGGTGTCCAAAAATGGTTTGCAGGTGGATAAAGCAAAGGTGGAAGCAATTGAAGAATTTCCCCCACCGAAACCCATCAAAGGCATTCACAGTTTCTTGGGCCATGCAGGTTTTTAGCGTCATTTCATTAAAGATTTTTCAAAAATTTCTTCTCCTTTGTGCAGGCTTCTTGAGAAAGATGTCACCTTCAAGTTTGATGATGCATTTCTGAAAGCATTTGTGGAGCTGAAGGGAAGGCTGGTGACTGTACCAATTATCATCGCACCAGATTGAACTCAACCATTTGAATTGATGTGTGATGCGAGTGACACAACAATCAGAGCTATTTTGGGGCAAAGGAGGGATAAAATCTTTCACTCCATTTATTATGCGAGAAAAACTATGAATCCAGCTCAGATGAGTTATACAGTTACTGAAAAAGAGTTGCTTGCAGTAGTGTGGGTGTTTGACAAGTTCAGATCCTATCTTGTGGGAAACAAAGTCATCGTTTTACACAGATCATTCAGCTATCAGATACTTGTTTGAAAAGAAAGATGACAAGCCGAGGCTGATTCGTTGGGTCCTCCTCTTGCAAGAATTTGAATTAGAGATCCAAGATCGAAAAGGACAGAGAATCAAGTGGCTGATCACTTGTCCAGATTAGAAAATCGGAGCCATGTAACTGAAGGAGGGTCAATCAAAGAAACATTTTCCGATGAGCAGTTATTAGTAGTCACCTCAGGTGAAGCCCCATGGTATGCAGATTATGTGAATTTTATTGCAAGTGGGGTGACGCTACCAGAATTGACACCTAAAAATAGAAGAAGATTCTTACATGATGTGAGGCTCTACATGTGGGATGAGCCATTCTTATATAGGAAGTGCGCAGATCAGTTGGTGCGAAAGTGTGTTCCCGAGGAAGAGATGAATACAATACTGCATGACTGCCATGCTTCTCCATATGAAGGTCATCACGGTGGGGATAGAACCACCCAAAAAGTGCTACAATCAGGTATTTATTGGCCAAAATTATTTAAGGATGCACATGCCTTTGTTAAAAATTGTGATAGGTGCCAAAGAACCCGAACAATCACGAAGAAGCATGAGATGCCTCTGCAAAACATTCTGGCAGTAGAGCTTTTTGATGTTTGGAGGATTGATTTCATGGGACCGTTCCCATATTCTAATGGCCACATGTACATATTGGTGGCGGTCGACTATGTCTCTAAGTGGGTGGAGGCCATTGTCTTCCTACTAATGATGCAAAGGTAGTGGTAAGCTTTGTAAAAAAGCATATCTTCACGCATTTTGGGACTCCAAGAGTGTTGATAAGCGACAGGGGAACTCACTTTTTTAACAAATTGCTGAATAATGTTCTTGCAAAGTATGGAGTTAAGCACAAGGTTTACACTGCCTATCATCCCCAAACGAGTGGTCAAACAGAAGTTTCAAACAGAGAGGTAAAGCAGATTTTGGAGAAAAAAGTAAGTGGGAATAGAAAAGACTGGCCGGGAAGATGGATGACGCATTATGGGCATATCGAACTGCATACAAGACTCCCATATGTACTTCTCCGTACAGGTTGGTTTATGGGAAGGCATGCCGCTTGCCCGTCGAGCTTGAACATAAAGCTTATTGGGTGATCAAAAAGCTAAATATGGATATGGACTCGGCTGTTGAGAAGAGGTTGCTGCAATTCAACGAGCTTGATGAGTTTCGATTGCACGCATATGAAAATGCCAAATTATATAAAGAAAATACGAAGAGGTGACATGATAAGCACATCAAACATCGTGATTTTGAACCAGGTCATGAAGTTCTCTTGTTCAATTCAAGGTTGAAGCTTTTCCCTGGGAAGGTTAAGTCTCGTTGGGCAGGTCCTTTTGTTGTGGTAAGTATAAGGTCTCATGGAATGGTGGAACTACGTGATATGAGTTCAAGCGGTACATTCTTAGTAAATGGCCAGAGAATAAAGCATTATTGGGGTGGTGACATTGCACGTCACAAGACCTTGGTGGACTTGGCCAATTCTTAAAAATGTGTTGAGTCGTGTCGCGACATTAAATCAGGCGCTTGTTGGGAGGCAACCCAATTTTTATTGCTTTCAGAGCTTTTTTTTTCCGGTTAGTTAGAGTAGACTAATTTTTGTTTTCTTTGTAGTTGTAAAAATATTAGGTGGGAATGGTGTGAGGTGTATATAATGTATGTATTGAGTGTTAGGGTAGTCATGATTAAATTTTTTTTAGCGAAGTCAGCGCATAGCCCAGCACCCCACGCTGGCTGGGGCGCAATTTACAGTATGCTAAAACAACCCAACGCCAGCCCAACATGGGGCGCTAGGCTGGCGGGTCAGGTAGGTAAGTTTTGCTTTTTTTTTTTTTCATTTTTTTATTTATTTAAAATACCAACCCCAATTAAACCAACCCAATTATCCACATACATACACAACCTAACCCATACCCAATAACCCAAACCCAATACCCACCTAAATTAAAATAGCTAAAATCCAAAACCCCCTTGCACCTTCACGCTAAAACTGCCGAGTTCTCTCTTCTTTCTGCCGTGTTTAGTCTTCTCTCTCTCAAGAATTCAAAAATTTTTTTTTGCTCCTTTTAATCTCAAGACTCAAAGGTATGTTTCTCTTGTTATTTTTTCTTGTCTTTTGGAATTTTTTATGTACTTGTAGTCTTCTTTCTCCCCCAATCCCCAAATCCCTTAGGTTTATTACACATACTTTGATGTTATTGTGGGGGTGGGGATAATTATACACGAAATTTGCAAAAAATTTGGTTGTGAATGTGTTTTAAGTAGTAAACTATAATTCCCTCTACTTCATGTAAATTTGGGAGGGCCACCTTGTTTCACCATTGTTGAAATAAAAGAGCAAAAATTGATGCCCACAAGGTGTTTGCTAAAATGCGTAAGAGAGTAAATTTGCACACCGGTGAAATCTAAGTGGCCGAGTGTAATTGTATATGAGGTTGGGTGAAGTATGGGGTGCTTGGGGGTATTGTAGCTTGATGTAATCTCTTGTAAGTAGTAATTAGTGTACTAAATTCGAGTAGTAATGTAGACTTTAGCGTTGTTAGGCTTGCACCATAGTTAAGTTACAAACATGTTTGATTAATTGAATTGTATGGCATATGGAAGTCTGAGTACCTATGGCCTTGTGATGACACATTGGTGCACGTTGGATCAATATCATGATTTAATTATACATAGCCTTTAGTTTTAAGTGTGGGGTCATCTTGCCTCTCACAATGACTTTAGTCAAAATTTCTTGATTCATTCTCATCTTTGTGTTTATCATGTGTATGTGGCTATGGCTCGTGATGACGCCACTAAAGGAAAAGGGGTGGGGAAGTCCTCCTCTACTACTCCCCCCTCAAAAGAAACACAAGCAAGGAGAGAGTTCCTCCCGACAAGCCAAGGGAAAGAAAATTTCAAGCGAGTCAATGAGGCCACCACAATCTCGAGTGGAACTAGTTCGGGAAGATGCCATCAAATGGTATGATACTTTTGTGCCATATGGTAGATATGTGTCTGAGATGGGGATAGATGTGAAGGCCTTGGAACGAAACTTCCCCGATGTGCTTTCTAGGTTGATCAAAAAGAAGATGGATAAAATCCTTGAATGTCTGGGCCCTGCAAATCTAAGCATGGTGAGAGAATTATATTCCAATTGGAATAAGGGGTTTGACAAGTCATGGGTCAGATGAAAGGAAATTCCTATGGATAGGGAAGCCTTGTGTAACTTATTGGGAGTTGACAGCCCAAATCCATGGCGGCTACACAAGTTTGTTAAGAGTCCAAGCTACCAAGCAATGCGTCACACACTTTGTGGCGTTTATTCAAATGCAAAATGGACCCAGACTAAAGGGAATGCGCACCTTGTGATGATCCGTTTCAACTTCAACAAAACGGCCAAGGTCCGGAAAAACTTTGTGCAAGCAAGATTAATTCCCGTTGAGCATAATAGTGAGTGCACTCGAGCTCGAGTGTGTGTGATCTACTTCTTGATGACCGGGAGACCCCTAAATTTTGGTGAGATCATGCTTGGAGAAATGGATCTAACCCGTTTTGGAGGGAGGATTAGGAGGTTCTTCTTTGGAAATATTCTGACACAATACATGCTATCTCGCGGGGTACCGGAGTACCCTGGCTATGATGAGGTGGTTGAGGCGCCCACAACATTGTTGGACATCACATACCTGATGGAGTCCACATCCAAGCTCACCCAAACTTCTAGGGATGAGAGGGATGCAAATTACAACAGGTATCTTTACAACACCCTAACTGTTATCATGGGCAGGCTAGGGTGTCAGAGGAGGAGCGCCAATACTTGCGAAATGATCTATCCAGTTCTTCGAAGGAGATGTTGGATATAGCACCAGGCAGTCCCATTCATTAGTCTGAGGATGAAAATACTCAAAAGGGTTCTGGCGATGAGGATGATGATGATGACGTTACGAGACCAATGGCTCTGGTGCCTTTGGGTGATGATGACGAGCCCATTGCCGCAGCTGGTGGGCACCCTGAGGAGGCAGTATCTGACTAGAAGGGAGTTCCTTCTTTCCACTTTACTCTATTTTGAATTTATATGCATCGGGGACTATGCATTACTTAAGTGTGGGATAGGGTAATGCTCCTTGGAGTGTAATTGTATAATTTTTTTTTTTTTTTACCTTTTTAGTATTATTATTTTGTTTTCTTTATTATATTTTTAGCTTAGTTTAAGATTAACATAGTCTAATTAGCTAATTTATCAAAAAAAAAAAAAAATATTAGAAAAAGTTTAGACTTTTCCCGACGATGGATCTATTGGATAATTTTCTTGAGGGATTAAAGTCCGATAAAAATACCAAAAATATTTTCTTTTATTTTTTTTAGGTAGCTAAGTAGTATCCCTTGGTTTTTCTTTTGACACCGGTTCTTTTCCAAGGTTGTAGCTCGAACCGGGTATTCTAATTTAGTTTTTTTATTTTTTTCTCTTAGGAGTAGGATAATGGAGAAAACTGAGATTGCTCTGAGGTACCTATTGACATGTTTGGTGTTGGCTAGTTAAGTTATGACATGCGCTCTGTCTTCCTGCATATATGATTTGAATTGTAATGCCCAAATAAATTAAGTAGCCTACTCTGTAACGTCTTTTTCTCAGTTGATTGACTTGTATGCCACCTCGTGCATTGTTGCTTAAAAACTTTCAACTTGCTATGCTTGCTTGACTTGAGAGTCACACAGAACCATCTTGAGTGAGTCAAGTTCCATGTGTGTTTAAGGATTGTTGATATTCTGTGCTATCCTGTGTAGTCTAGAACTTTCCCCGTGTATCAATCAATGCGAAATCCTTAAGTTTTGCTAGTCTAGAAGATGATGTAGGTGTTTTTTGCTTGACCATAAAGGTGCTTGTCATTGACAAATAAAATTTTTCCGTTGCTAGCCCCTTTGAGCCTATCGACCGTTTCCTTGGCAACCATATTACAAGCCGTACTCCTAGTTTGTTCTTAATTCGAGATTGCTGAACCTTTACCTCCTAAGCCACTTAGTGTCTAAAAGAAGTAAGGTGAGAGATTGGGAAGTGGCTTTTAAGTGGAACCATGGAAGGGCCCTTAAGGTGCACTAAAATTGTGAATAAAGGTCAATAGCTTATGAACTTCAATATATGGAGTGTGTGAAAGAAAAAAAAGAGAAAGAAAATTTTTGCAAGAAAAATCAAATAAAAGCTCAAATAATGTAGAAAGACACACATCTCCTAATCATTCTTACTCGGGCTAGTGAAACCATAGAGGTGCTTAACAGAGAAGAGGGCTATGTTAGTTATGAAGTATGACAAGTGTATGGATTGAGAAGAAATTGCGCTTGAATTGTGAATGTAGTGTATTAAAGTGCTTTGAAGGGTTACTCACTATTCCTAAATGTATCCTACCCGTCCCTTAACCTACATTACAACCTTATATCCTAATTGATCCTAGATTTGGCTAGCTTAGATTAGTAGAGCTGTACACTACGAGCAAGCTTATGGTACTATCACAGGATGCACATGAATTCTTTGTGAGAGTGAGTGAATTTTGTTCAATTGTGTGATGTCCTTAATTTATGTTCAACGACATATTTGAATGTGTGGACTACTTTGATATTCAATCTTTTGCTTGTGGTGAGGGCACTTGGTCTCATGACGGATTGATGATGTTGTACACTTTCTTGTGTTGGGTGAGTGTGTGAGTTGAGGATGCTTAGTGGTAACAAGTCATCATTTGAGGTAAGGTGTTTGTGGAGAGGGTTCTTGAGTTGATTGAGTTTGTTGAATAACATTGAGTATACTTGGGCTATTTAAAAGCGGGAAGAATGTGAAAATTGTGTGTTCATGCTGCCAATATCGATTACAGTCAAAAGGTAGGATGTTTGATTGAATTAATTGTGAAGCCCTCTGTCACGACCCAATTTCCCACACGGGTCGTGATGGCGCCCAACAACAGGGTTAGGCAAGCCAACATAAATTCTACTAAGTGTTACCCTTCCCATGTGATGAATTAATCCAACTTTTACCAGTTTTAAGCATTTATTTACAGGATATTAGCCGGTGACATGAAAATAAGACATCTGATACGTGAGTCAAAAGATAAGCATATGTATGAAAATGCAGCCCAACAACCCAAAATGTACACACATGTGTGCTAGGAACTAGTGTCACGAGTGTCGCGGGCAACTATCAGAATGCACCAAAATACATAAGTATATACAATCCCCTAGTCTGAATGAAATAGACGAGGAAAATAACAAAAGGAAACTCCAAGGTGCTGCCAGCAATCGCCAGGAAGAGCAGCTCATCGTGAAGTATAACCAACCCCGGTCAGTATCTAGCACCAGACTGATGATCAGACGTACCAACCTTCGGACCTGTACACTCAAGTACAGAAGAAAAAGAAAGTGTAGCATGAGTACATACATAGATATGTACCCAGTGAGTATCCCTCCTAATCTCGAAGAAGTAGTGACGAGAAGTCGACTCGATACTCACTAAGGTCCAACAGTAATAAAGTAAGCAAGATGTAAGGAAAACAATAGGCATGACAGACAAATAACCAAGTACCTCAATATTAGACATCAAATAACAATCCAAAATCCACCAAGGTTGATATCCGCCGTGGCGTACGGCCCGATCCCATCATGTAATCCTTGCCGTGGCGTACGGCCCGATCCCATCCTATAATCCTCACCGTGGCGTACGGCCCGATCCCATCCTATAATCCTCACCGTGGCGTACGGCCCAATCCCATCCTATAATCCTCGTCGTGGCGTACAGCCCGATCCCATCCTGTAATCCTCGTCGTGGCGTACGACCCACTCCCATAATATATATACTTTCTCATCACTCTGCCGTGGCGTACGACCCGATCCAACAATATAATCAATCATCACTCTGCCGTGGCGTACAGCCCGATCCCATCCTATGATTATTCTTATCACACTTAAATCAAATCAAGTATCACCACGTTCAAAGGCAACAATACCAATCACACAAGAATACAAGTCATATTTAGGCTACAATAGGGAAAAACAATGAACGGTCTATGTCCTAACTACCCGGACGAAGCAGTAATAGCCACTACGTACGGACTCTCGTCACTTGGTGCGTACATAGCCCCCAAACAGGATCACATAGCAATCAAGGTTACCTATAGGGACAATTTCCCTCTCACGAGGTTAGAAAGGAGACTCACCTCGATAAAAGCACTCCTCGGACCAAGGACCGGATCAAAGGATGCACCCGAAACTCCGAAACTACTCTTGACGGCTCACAACTAGCCAAACATAGTATAATTAAATCAATTTCAGTCCCAAGAAGGAGAATTAACAAGAAATCCCAAAGTTTAAGCATTCTTGATGAAATTAGGAGTTTCGACCTCGGGCCCACACGTTCGGATTTCGAAGACTCTTGAAGAATTGAATTACCCGAAGCCTAAGGGTCGTAATTACATCATTTATTTAGGAATTTATGGCTAAAAATGAAGTTTCACTATTTTCCCAAAACCCCACATTCTTCTAGCAATTCCCATGAATTTAAGGTAATGGAAAGAGAATTTTTGTTTGAATTTGATGTTAAAAAGTCATGAAAACAGACTAGAAAATGTCTTACCTGGATGAACTGAACCTACGCAGTCCTTTCCCTAGCTTGGAGGAGCATGGAGGTTGGGAATTGAGAAATGAAGAAGAAACCCAAAATTGGGCATTTTAAATGAGGCTGCCTACAGGGGTTCCACGTCTGCGACTTTGGGACCGCAGGTGCGATCCCGCACCTGCGAGGAAAAACCCACACCACCGGAATCGCGCCTGCAAGGGAACTCTGCACCAGCGGACTCGTACCAGCGAGCACAAGTCCGCACCAACGGTCACACCAGCTGTTGTGCACCAGCAGTGATTTTTGCTAGTTTTTAGCATCGTGCGGGGTCCGGGAGGCCCCTGGGCCCACCCGAGCCCCTGAAAAAATATACCAACGAGTCCAAAATCAATATACGGACTCGCTCAAGCCTTCGGAACACTCAAAATAACGCTAAAACTCGAATTCACACCCCCAAACCTCAAGAACCAAACTTAGAAATTTTAAGTTTTCTAACTTTGCGAACAACGTGCCGAACTGACCTACACATCTCGGAACGACACCAAATTTCACAGATTACTCACACAACATCCTATGAACTTGCCCGTGCGGTCAAATTTCCAAAACAACATTATATACATCAAATTAAGCCTCAAAGTCCATGAATCCTATCAAATTTCATAAAACATCAAGTATTCCATTTTTAAGTCCGAAACACATCAAACGAAATTCGATTTCAACCAAACTTTACAGAAAGGACTTAAACCATATATAAGACCTGTAACGGGTGCCGGAACCAAAATACGGGCCCGATACCATCACTTTCTAATCAGATTTCTTTTTCAATTTCCTTAAATATTTTCAGAAAACAATTTTACTCAAAAATTCATTTCTCGGGCTTGGAACCTCGGAATTGGACTCCAGACATACGCCCAATTCCCATATTTCCTACGGACCCTCCGGGACCGTAAAATCACGGGTCCGGGTCCGTTTACCCAAAATATTAACCGAAGTCAAATTTATTCATTTTAATATAAAATCTTGGCATTTTTCACAGAATTTCATATTTAAGCTGTCCGGCTACGTGTCCGGACTGCACACGCAAATCAAGGCAAATATAAAGGAGGTTTTCAAGGCATCAGGAGTACGGGATGGGTAACAACATAGGTGATGACCCCTTTGGGTCGTCACATTCTCCAACTCTAAAACAACCGTTCGTCCTCGAACGGTCAGAAGAAAGAAGTACCTGAGTCGGGAAATAAATGAGGGTAACGGCTCCGCATATCGGACTCGGACTCCCAGGTCGATGCCTCAGGAGGCTGACCCCTCCACTAAACACGAACAGAAGGGAAACTCTTGGATCTCAACTGGCGAATCTGCCGGTCTAGAATAGCTACCGGCTCCTCCTCATAAGATAAGTCCTTGCCCAACTGGACAGTGCTGAAATCCAACACGTGGGCTGGATCGCCGTGATACTTCCGAAGCATGGACACATGAAAGACTGGATGTACGGCTGATAAGCTAGGTGTCAATGCAAGTCTATAAGCCACCTCCCCCACTCGATCAAGAATCTCAAATGAACCAATGAATCTTGGGCTAAGCTTGCCCTTCTTCCCAAATCTCATCACGCCCTTCATAGGCGACACTCAGAGCAATACTCGCTCACCAACCATGAAAGACACATCTCGAACCTTGTGATCTGCATAACTCTTTTGCCTGGACTGAGCTGTACGAAGCCTATCCTGAATGATCCTGGCATTGTCCAAGGCCTCCTGAACCAAATCTATACCCAACAACCGAGCCTCTCCCGGCTCAAACCTTCCAACCGGAGATCGACAACGCCTACCATATAAAGCCTCATAAGGAGCCATCTGGATACTCGACTGGTAGCTGTTGTTGTAGGCAAACTCTGCTAAAGGCAAGAACTGATCCCATGATCCTTCAAAGTCAATAACACAAGCTCGGAGCATATCCTACAATATCTGAATAGTCCGCTCGGATTGCCCATCCTCCTGAGGATGAAATACTGTGCTCAACTCCACCTGGGTGCCTAACTCTCGCTGAACTGCTCCCCAGAAACGTGAGGTAAACTACGCACCCCGGTCCGAAATGATAGATACCGGCACACCATGAAGGCGAACGATCTCCTGGATATAGATCTCAGCTAACCTCTCGGATGAATAAGAGACTGCCACAGGAATGAAATGCGCTGACTTGGTCAGCCTATCAACAATGACCCAAACTGCATCGAACTTCTTCCGGGTCAACGGGAGTCCAGTAACGAAGTCCATAGTGATCCTCTCCCACTTCCACTCGGGAAGCTCAATCCTCTGAAATAAACCACCAGGCTTCTGATGCTCATACTTAACCTGTTGAAAATTCAAACACCGCACCACATATGCCAAAATATCCTTCTTCATCCTACGCCACCAGTAATGCTGCCACAAATCCTGATACATCTTCGCGGCGCTAGGGTGAATAGAATATCGAGAACTGTGCACCTCCTCTAGAATCCTCTCCCTCAGGCCCTCAACATTAGGAACACATAAGTGGCCCTGAAGTCTCAGAACACCATCCTCGCCAATAGTAACCTCCTTGGCCCTACCCTGAACCACTGTTTCTCAAAGCTTTACCCATCACAGATCATAGAACTGTCGGGCCTTAATCTCCCCCAATAACGAAGAATAAGCAACTACATGTGCCAATACTCGACGAGGCTCTGAAAGATCTAATCTCACCAAGCGATTGGCCAAGGAATGAATGTCCAAGGCTAGAGGTCTCTCCTCCGCTGCTATATAAGCCAAGCTACCCATACTCTCAGCCTTTCGACTCAACGCATCCGCCACCACATTAGCCTTGCCCGGGTGATAAAGAATGATAATATCATAATCCTTCAACAACTCAAGCCATATGAGCTGCCTCAAATTAAGATCCTTCTGTCCAAATAAGTGCTTCAAGCTGCGGTGGTCGGTGTAGACCTCACAGGAAACCCCATAGAAATAGTGCCTCAAGATCTTAAGACCATGAACGATCGCTGCCAACTCCAAATCGTGCACATGGTAGTTCTTCTCATGAACCTTCATCTGGCGTGAAGCATAAGCAATAACTCTCCCCTCCTACATCAACACGCACCCCAAGCCAACGCGTGAAGCGTCGCAATACACCATGTACCTCCCAGATCCGGATGGCAATACTTGAACTGGCGCTGAGGTCAATGTTGACTTGAGCTTCTGAAAGCTCGCCTCACACTATTCAGACCATCAAAACGGGGCATTCTTCTGAGTCAATCTGGTCAATGGAGCTGCAGTAGAAGAGAAACCTTCTCCGAATCGGCGATAATAACCTGCTAGGCCCAAAAAGCTCCTGATCTCAGTAGCTGAAGTAGGACGCGACCAACTCTAAACTGAAGATAAGTACAGACGCCTCCGTACCGATCCGCAAGACTCTACTGGGTTTTCCCGGGACTTGTGAGACTTACGTGAACCTAGCGCTCTGATACCACGTTGTCACGACCCAATTTCCCACACGGGTCGTAATGGCGCCCAACAACAAGGTTAGGCAAGCCAATATAAATTCTACTAAGTGTTACCCTTCCCATGTGATGAATTAATCCAACTTTTACCAGTTTTAAGCATTTATTTACAGGATATTAGTCGGTGACATGAAAATAAGACATATGATACGTGAGTCAAAAGATAAGCATATGTATGAAAATGCAGACCAACAACCCAAAATGTACGCACGTGTGTGCCAGGAACTAGTGTCACGAGTGTCGCGGGCAACTATCAGAATACACTAGAATACATAAGTATATACAATCCCCTAGTATGAATAAAATAGATGAGGAAAATAACAAAAGGAAACTCCAAGGTGCTGCCAGCAATCTCCAGGAAGAGCAGCTCATCGTGAAGTACAACCAACCCCGGTAAGTATCTAGCACCGGACTGATGATCAGACGTACCAACCTCCGGACCTGTACAGTCAAGTACAGAAGAAAAAGAAAGTGCAGCATGAGTACATACATAAATATGTACCCAGTGAGTATCCCGCCTAATCTCCAAGAAGTAGTGACGAGAAGTCGAGTCGATACTCACTAAGGTCCAACAGTAATAAAGTAAGCAAGATGTAAGGAAAACAATAGGCATGAAAGACAAATAACCAAGTACATCGATATTAGACATCAAATAACAATCCAAAATCCACCAAGGTTGATATTCGCCATGGCGTACGGCCCGATCCCATCCTGTAATCCTTGCCGTGGCGTACGGCCCGTTCCCATCCTATAATCCTCACCGTGGCGTACGACCCGATCCCATCCTGTAATCCTCACCGTGGCGTACGGCCCGATCCCATCCTGTAATCCTCGCCGTGGCGTACGGCCCGATCCCATCCTGTAATCCTCGCCGTGGTGTACGACCCGCTCCCATAATATATTTACTTTCTCATCACTCTACCGTGGCGTACGGCCCGATCCCACAATATAATCAATCATCACTCTACCGTGGCGTACGACCCAATCCTATCCTCTGATTATTCTTATCACACTTAAATCAAACCAAGTATCACCACGTTCAAAGGCAACATTACCAATCACACAAGAATACAAGTCATATTTAGGCTACAATAGGGAAAAACAATGAACATGCAGTGTCCTAACTACCCGGACGAAGCAGTAATAGCCCCTACGTACGGACTCTCGTCACTTGGTGCGTACGTAGCCCCCAAACAAGATCACATATCAATCAAGGTTACCTATAGAGATAATTTCCCTCTCACGAGGTTAGAAATGAGACTCACCTCGATAAAAGCACTCCTCGGACCAAGGACCAGATCAAAGGATGCGCCCGAAACTCCGAAACTACTCTTGACGGCTCACAACTAGCCAAACATAGTATAATTAAATCAATTTCAGTCCCAAGAAGGAGAATTAACAATAAATCCCAAAGTTTAAGCATTCTTGACGAAATTAGGAATTTTGACCTCGGGCCCACACGTTCGGATTTCGAAGACTCTTGAAGAATTGAATTACCCGAAGCCTAAGGGTCGTAATTACATAATTTATTTAGGAATTTATGGCTAAAAATGAAGTTTCACTATTTTCCCAAAACCCCACATTTTTCTAGCAGTTCCCATGAATTTAAGGTAATGGAAAGAGAATTTTTGTTTGAATTTGATGTTAAAAAGTCATGAAAACGGACTAGAAAATTTCTTACCTGGATGAACTGAACGTGGGCAGTCCTTTCCCTAGCTTGGAGGAGCATGGAGGTTGGGAGTTGAGAAATGAAGAAGAAATCCGAAATTGGGCATTTTAAATGAGGCTGCCTACAGGGGTTCCGCGCCTGCGACTTTGGGACCGCAGGTGCGGTCCCGCTCCTGCGAGGAAAAACCCGCACCAGTCGCGCCTGCGAAGGAACTCCGCACCAGCGGACTCGCACCAGCGTGCACAAGTCCGCACCAGCGGTTACACCAGGTGCTGTGTGCACCAGCAGTGATTTTTGCTGGTTTTTGGCCTCGTGCGGGGTCTGGGAGGCCCCTAGGCCCACCCGAGCCCCTGAAAAAATATACCAAGGAGTCCCAAATCAATATACGTACTCGCTCAAGCCTTCGGAATGCTCAAAATAACGCTAAAACTCGAATTCACACCCCCAAACCTCAAGATTCAAACTTGGGAACTTTAAGTTTTCTAACTTTGCTAACAACGTGCCGAACTGACTTATACATCTCGGAACGACACCAAATTTCATTAAGATTACTCACACAACATCCTGTGAACTTGCCCGTGCAATCAAATCGCCAAAACAACATCATATACATCAAATTAAGCCTCAAAGTCCATGAATCCTATCAAATTTCATAAAACATCAAGTATTCCATTTGTAAGTCTGAAACACATCGAACAAAATCCGATTTCAACCAAACTTTACAGAAAGGAATTAAACCATATATAAGACCTGTACCGAGCGCCAGAACCAAAATACAGGCCCGATACCATCACTTTCTAATCAGATTTCTTTTTCAATTTCCTTAAATATTTTCAGAAAACAATTTTACTCAAAAATTCATAACCCAAGTCCCATATTTCCTACGGACCCTCCGGGACCGTCAAATCACGTGTCCAGGTCCGTTTACCCAAAATATTGAACGAAGTCAAATTTATTCATTTTAATATCAAATCTTGGCATTTTTCACAGAATTTCATATTTAAGCTGTCCGGCTACGCGCCTGGACTATACACGCAAATCAAGGCAAATACAAAGGAGGTTTTCAAGGCCTCGAGAGTACGGGATGGTTAACAACATAGATGATGACCCCTTTGGGTCGTCACATCCTCTTCCATAGGGCTAATCATGTTTTGGGGGTATTAATATATTTCCATTTCCCGAGGACGAGCAAGAGTCTAAGTGTGGGGTGTTGATAATCGGCTTAATGTATGCATATTTTAATATTAATCGCTTCACAATTTGCTCATGTATCAAAGATTTGAGATGTTTAATATGATGGTTTGTTCTAAATTATGGTATGTCTATGTGTAGGAATCATTCAGATGCAATTTGGGATGAAATGGAGCGAATTGGAGAAAAATCGGAGCAAAAAGGCAAAAAGTGAATTTTGAGGGCCACAACCAACGTGGGATGCTGGCTGTGGCGTAGTTTCCAGTAGCAAAAAAAATTTGAGCGCCAGGGCCAGCGTCCCACGGTGCCCTGGATGCTCGGATTGTGAAGTTCTCCTATTCCGACTAGGACTCAGTTATTTCGACTCCAAGACGCCCCCAACTCATATAAAAGCCAATCTAAACCTATTTTTGGGAGGTGGACGGGATTTTTAAAGGACAACAAAAGTACGAAACACTCGGGAGCACGGATTTGAGCAATTCTTCCATTCTTCCTTTTGTATTCATTGTTTTTATGTTTGAAAACACTAATTTTTATGATTGTATGAACATGAGTGGCTAAGAACCTTATTTTTCTAGGGTCATGGGTATCATATTGGGTTGTTTATTTAATTCTGTTTTTAGTTATTTTACTGAGTAGCTAACAGTGAAATACTATCTATGTATCTAGAGTTGAACTTGAAAGTGAGAATTCTAGATTTCATATAGAATTAAATAGAGAAGGTTCTTGAACTTGGACATCCACGAACGAATTTGCAATTAGGATAGAGATATACCTAATTTCCTTGCTTGGTTGAAATACAGGAAGTGTAAATGCATTCTTGTTAATCTTAATTTCATAGACATATAGGCATTAAGTTAGTTTGAATAGGCAAGTAAGAACTCGACAGATTCTTATGAGTAATATCAACCCTGTCAATAAACAACCTAGATAAATCAATTAGTCATTTTAAGCCAAGAACACAACACTGTTGTTAGCTAACCCGTGACCCGGGAATATTATCTTCTATTGATTGTTATCCGAAATCTTTTAAGTATTGTGGTTGATTTCTAGTTATTTAATTAATTAATAGTTTTTAGTTAGTAAATTAGTAAATTATCTATTTTGTGACAAATCTCTTGAATCGATACATTATTCCCTAATATAGAAGTGGAGCATCTCATAAGAACATGCTCGGATCATTCTACACTCTTGATGAGTTGTGGAGATGAGGTTTTGCAATTTGTCAAACCATTCAGGTTCTTAAACTTCTAGACCAAACATGAATCCTTTATGGAGGTGGTTAGACAGAAGTGGATGGCTGATTTTAATGGTGATCCTTTCTTGATATTTAAACAGAAGTTAAAGAGGGTTAAGATTGCTCTTTCGAAATGGAGCAAGCTCACTTATGGTGATATTTTCAAGCAGCTGGCTATTAGGGAAGATGTGGTTAGAGTGAAGGAAATGCTGTTTGAAGAAGAGCCAACAATGGAGAACAGAATGGTACTTCAAAAAGCTCAAGCTCATTTGAAGAAGTACTTGTGCATTGAGGAGCATTATTGTAAACAAAAAGCTGGAATGAATTGGTTTGCAGAAGGGGAAAAAATACCAGAATTTTCCATAACAATGTCAATGGTAAAATGCAAAAGCTTCAATTGAAGAGAATTCAGAATAACAATGGTACATGGATTGATTCACAGGAGCTAATGGCTGATGCAACAGTGGAATTTTTCTAGAAGAAGTTCACAAAAGAAGATGATCCAACAAGTTTTGAACTGTTAAACAATGTACCTACAATGGTGTCTAATGAGTAGACTTTAGAACTTTGTATAATTCCTACAAGAGAGGAGGTGAAGGCAACAGTGTTTGCATTAAGTGGTGAGAGTGCAAGTGGTCCAGATGGATTCACTGAATTTTCTTTCAAGTTTGTTGGGAGATAGTAGGTGAAGACATTCACAATATACGGAAGTTGTTTTATGGAGGATGCTCTTTGCCTAAATCCATAACTCACACAAACCTTGTCCTGTTGCCTAAAAATCAAATGGTTCAAACATTCTCTGATCTCAGACCTATATATTTGAGCAATTTTATATACAAAGTGTTCTCTAGGGTGGTTCATGATAGGCTGGAGAAGATAATGCCTACTTTGATTTCCTCCAATCAGTCAGGTTTCGTCAAGGGGAGAAGCATATTTAAAAACATTTTGTTAACTCAGGAGATTGTTACTGATATAAGACTAAGGGGAAAACCTACCAATGTAGTTATTAAACTTGACATGGAAAAAGCTTATGATAGGGCATTATGCATGTGTTGAGGAGAATGGGATATGCAGAATGTTTCACCAACATGGTGTGGAATCTACTTGCCAATAATTGGTATTCAGTACTGATCAATGGTCAAGCTTCAAGCTTCTTTGATTCAACAAGAGGTGTCAAGCAAGGGGATCCTCTATCACCAGCCTTGTTTATTCTCTCAGCAGTGGTATTGTCTAGGTCATTGAATAATCTATTTGAGGACAAGAGGTTCAAAGGCTTTGACATGCCTAAGTGGACTGATCCACCGAATCACCTAGCCTATGAAGATGACACTATTATCTTTGCCTCTGCTAATCCATACTCTTACTTAAACCCTTTTAAAAAATACAAAGCACTCTCACATATACTCTTAGAAATCTAGGTTCTGCCCCTTCTGTGTGAGCATTGCCTTGGGACCTTTGAGATCCCTATGAACTTTGACACACAGAGGCTGGCCATTCCACATTGCACTTACTCTATTTTGGCTATGTTCTTACCGTTTGAAAGTTAACCCCTTAATTAGAGGAAGTACTTAAACTGATTGATTTTGATTCCTTTAATTGCTTCCTGACTTTGATCTGCACCTTATTTACTACTATTTTAAAAGCTATATAGACCCCGACCTCTTATTTTTTTAAAAGGACGAATTGATTTGTTCAAATCTCTCTCACACAATTAAAAAACTCTCTGCTCTCTCTCTTCTGTGCTAGTTACTGCTATTCTAAGTTAGCCGGCTGCAAGCCAAGGCTAACTATTGTGTATCTCCTACTTCCTATTTGTGTTATTGCTTTCTTCACTTCACTGGTATGTTGTAATTTAGATTTCAGTCCTCAAACCAACATGTTTCTATTACTGTTGTAATTTAGTATGTTTCTAATTTGCTTTTTCTTATTATTCAACATGTATCTAGGATCCTGAACTCCATTCACATGTTAAGTTAGGCTTTACTTGCTTATGAACAACATGTTTCTATATACTTAGCACCTGCTTCTTACGTGAATCTCCATGCCTATGACTTGTACATTAGTTTAATCATGGTCTTATTTGCTTTGGTATTAATCTAACCTAGTATTTTACTGTACCCCTAATCTTCTGAACCCTTAGGAGCTTCTGATTGCATGCCTATATGTGTGTCTTCCTGCTACATGTTTTCCCTCAAATGCTCTGTATTTTTCCCTCAAATCCCATTACCCCTGTTTGTGATTGTTGGACTATCCCTGGTCCTTTGTGTGATGTTGAACTTCTATTCCAATCAAGTTTCCCTCTTCAAAACTGTTTTCTTACTTACCCTTTCTCAAAATTGCTTTCTTACTTAAACCTTTTTGAAAAATAAAAAGCACTCTCACATATACTCTTAGAAATCTAGGTTGTGCCCCTTCTGTGTGAGCATTGCCTTGGGACCCTTGAGCTCCCTCTGAACTTTGACACACGGAGGCTGGCCATTGCACACTGCACTTACTCTATTTTGGCTATGAAATTTGGGTGTGAGCACTGCCCGGGAGCCCTTGAGGTCACACCCGGATTATGAGAAGGTTGTGAAATAATAACTGGCATTGAGGACTTTGAGACTTGAGCCTATTCTGGAGGCTCCCTATAGTTAACTTCTTATTTTCCTTCTATTTCAGTTGTGTAATTCGTATTCAATGGCCTGTAATAATTAATTGTAAACAACTCTGGGGTCGGATAGTGAAAATGGGTAGGTGATATGCATGATGTAGTATAATTAAGGGTAGAGACCATGTTTCTAGGTTTATTATCTCTCTATGCGCAACAGCATCCATGTTTAGGTACACCATGGCATGCATTAGATATCATGCTACTTACGATGTATGTGTATTCAACATTTCATCTACGCTTAGAAATCTTGCCTATAGGATAAACAATAAAATAAGTTGCTATTACGTGATTCTGCCCATGTTCTGAAATTTCACTAGAAGTACTGTCTTAGGATAAATAAACTGCAATCACGTCTCATCATGCTGTATACGTAGAGATCTTGTTTTAGGTAAACAACAATTAAAATCTGTCACCGATGCTATTCCATAAACTGTGCATAATGCTATGATTCTATGTTCATTTAGAAATCCTGTTTAAGTTATTATGCATCATGCTGCATTAGATATCATGCTATAGGATCGTATATATTTAATTGCATTTAGTCTAAACACAGAACAATCCCCTGTTCTCAACAACTGGTAATTAGTCTTTGTACATCCTCACACTAGAATCGTATGTTATTAGCTATAAACAACATAGAGTCATTAACAAATCTGAATAACTGATTATCCAACACTTAGGCAAGCCTTAGGTAATTAACTTAAAAAAGATAAAATCAGAACTGTCTTTGTGATCATGTTTAACTGTTAGCATTCTTAAAACCAGTAGGCAAGCCTGATTAAGACTTACTCTCTGACTTATGCAATAATCTATCTTTGTGTTATCACCTAGATACCATGCTTTAGGATTCTGAATTAATATGGACCTTAATTGTGTATGAGACATGCTGCTTATGTATACTGTGTGTGGAGGAATATTTTAGCCTTTATCTGTTTTCTATGCTTCCTTTATCCGCAGTCCTACTTGTTTTGTTATCTGTCGCCTTAGAATTTTACCTTTAAAACCTGAGGGTCTGCCTAGCACCTCCTTTAGGATAGGAGTCCTAATTTTCTCTGGGACTGATAGGAAGGGACCGGTAACAGCATGCAATAGAGGTCGAGACCAACACTCATTTTAATAACTTTACGGGGTGGGAAGGGTAGAATATGGATATGATGACTGGTGCGCTGATACCACGTGTAGCCCCACTTCGAGGAGTGATTACCGGGTATTTCATTGATGTGATCCATATTATTATAAACCTCGGACACCTTTATATGCTAGCTTGTAATTCCTTTTCAAAATCCAATCTTCTTTATTGTTTTCTAAACATCTACATGCTTAAGACTTAAATCCCCTCTTATTTGAGCCTTTACTTGTTATTTTCTAGTTTTACAAATTCACGAAATCATTTGGCTGGGAACCATACTTGTGGATCCAAAGGGGTTCCTAACACCTTCCCCATAGGATAATTTCAAGCCCTTGCCCAAATCTCTAGTTAGCAACATAGTTGTAATTGAACCCCTTAGGTGCCCTAACGCACCGTTAAAATCTTCAGGTGGAGACTCTTCAAAATATGCAAATCCCCTTCCCAAAAGGAAAGAGTTGTCCCAACCAATGTCAAAAACCCGATCTCCGCGAGGAAGGGGCGGCGACAGCATGGCGACTCTGCTGGGGATATCCAGGCTTTTACCATTTCAAATTGTTTCGTGAATTTGTGCCTTCATTTTTGTTTAAATACCTGCACCCTTTCCTCTTCCCTTTACATGCAATTAATTGTTTACTTCAGGTATTTACTTTTCCTCAAAGACGAAACTGACATGTCTCTTTGTTTTCTCTTGTAACTGCTTTAAATCATTACTACTGTTTTACCGCTCTCTTTAACGTGCAAATATGTGACAACTTATTTTAATAATTATTATTGCATAATCATTCTCAACATTCATATACCACTCATGCCAAACAAAATACTATAGCAACGCTTGATGAGTGGTTGCGCTCTTCCTATATTATTACCCACTAAATTCGGAAAGGCTTATTTGCGATAAAACTAATCGATCAGTGGTGTAGTCGACGGTTCCGTGCCTTTCCCCCTTGAGTTGTCCTCTCAAGGGTACCGGTATAAAATCCTATAGAAACCTTACACTGTTGCACTATTGCGTGCATCATAGTCAAACCTAGTCAAGCTAAAGTGTCGTCCGTACGATAGATTTTAAGATAGCCTTATCCAAAAGTCCACCGGGTTTCCCTAAACCCAAACGGACACCCTCACGTTCTGTGCATTTATTTGGAGAACTAAATTCTTCCTGCTAATTATTGACGATAAACAGTCGAGTTCGGTGGGTGTAAGGGCCTAACTTAATTTGCTTTGCAGAAAAAATGAGGCATGAAGGCCCCAGATTTGGCATGGTCTCCAATATCCACCCAAGACTATTGAGTTGGTGGGAGGATCCGCACTCTAGCGACAAAGATATCGTCAGGAAACACTTGGGTAACCTACCAACTCTCCTGGAAATCCAGCCAAACAAAATGATAATAGAGGCTGCTACCCTGTTCTGGGATCGTAAAAGGTCCGTGTCCCGCTTTGGGAACATCGAAATGGCGTCTTTGATAGAAGAGATATGAGGGCTGGCTAACCTAGTATGGGAAACTCCAGGGTTATTGATGCCTGAGAACCGCACAGGTAAAAGTTTCCTCAAAATGATGGGTCTGAAAAAGGACGCGGAATTGGTATGTTTGGAGGATTCGTACATTCCTTTTGACTACTTGTACGAAATGTATGGCTATAGCAAATCATACCGTACCTACCATGACGAGTTTGCTATCACCTCCCTGGGACACGTCCATCGTCGAGTGTTCGTGTTTATGGTTTGATCGTGTTCACCATGAAGAAGGAAAGGATCCATACCAAGCTAGCCATGGTAACTAAGACCATAATGGAAGGGGTAAATGGGCAAGATTTCATCATTTTGTCCATGATCGTTGCAGACATATATCGGGCCTTAGAAAGGTGTCAACAAGGAGCAAAGACTTTCGAAGGTTGAAATTTATTACTTCAACTCTGGCTCATGGAACATCTCCAGAAAGGCGAATATCGACAGGACATTCACCGCAGAATGTGGGGTGACCACATCGCTTTCCATCACCCAAAGCGAATGAATTATATCCCTGACATTTTCGCTCAGCCTGAAAATGCCGAGGGATGGGTTGAGCTTTTTGATAACTTGACTGAAGAGCAGGTTAAATGGATGTTTGAATGGTTTCTGATGGATGAGTTCATCATTCGATCCCGAGATGCATCATTTCTGATACTGATTGGTATAAGGGGGACATACCCTTACGTCCCTCTTCGAGTTATGAGGCAAGCAGGAAGGAAGCAAGTCATCCCTAGGGTCGACAAGATGAGCCATATTTGAGCTTACTTTCAAAATAATGACAGTCCTCACAAGTGCTAAGCTCAGCACCTGTGGCACTGCAAGGTTATACTTGAGAAAGACACCATTGAGCCAGACATGTATCACGCTGGTTGTACTCCTTTCTATCTTGGTTGGTTAGAAGAGGATTTGGGTGGTCAGAGTAAGCGGGGTACGTCCGAGGTCACAGGGTTATAGATGAAAGGGCCGAGGCACAAGTCAAATACAACCAACTGTGCAAAAGGATCCGGGAAAGTGAGGATGACCACTACACGATACATGAGTCCAACAAAAAACTGATCGAGGAATGGAAAGACATGGCTATCAACGCCAACAAGAGGCTGGGGTACTTAGAACGAGGTATAATCGAGCTGGAAGAAAAGTTCATCAAAAGAGTTGAAGATTGTCAAAAGGCTGAGGGAGATGTAGGGGGATACCTAGCCAGAACCTACCTGCTGCTGGGACTTCGCGAGATGGGCAAACTGTACAAGGAAAGAAAGAATGCCGAGTCTGGGGATGGTCTTTCTGGGACCAAGTAGATAGGAGGGTCTTTATTTTTCTATCAATGTAATAAAGGCCAACGACCATTAGTGACTTTTGTTTTTCGTCTATCATTTTAGGATTTGTCTATTTTTCTTATCAATAAAATGAGGCATTTAGCATTTTAAGTTCTCCAAATCAATTTGTCGCTAGGACTACCTCGGGCACAAAGAGGTTCCCAACTTAGGACGTTCTTTGCATTTCCGCATTATGTGTTTAAATACCGCAATATTCTTTTCATAATCCTCATTGACTTGGTTACCTTTTGTTTTTATTTTTTCTTACTCCCCTCCTCAAAGGTTAGTTTGTGCATTCTGGCATCATCAACCTATCGCACCAGATCCAAGGGCTCTCCACCTACTCCTCCTCCTAGTCCTCCCAAGGGAAAAAACAAAGGGAAAAGTACGATGGAAGAGTCTAGCGACACCAGAAAGGAGAATATGATTGAACGGGTAGAGTCCACTGATGGCCGAGGTATTCAGGTCCTGCATGAGAACATGTCACCACTTGAATAGAAATTGCTGAAGTTTCAGGAAGAACTTGATCAAGTCCAGAATCTGGCCAACTTGTTATTTTCCCTCAACGTCCCCGACGTCAACCTTCCAAATGCTCAAAACCCCGCACCTCCACAAAATATTCCAAGACAGAAAAATCATCCCGCACGTCACCATCACGCCACTCCCCCAAAGAACCAAACTCTCCTGACGTAGTGCAATGCTTGCCACACCTCAAATGACACTCCACTACTCATCCCAAAACCTCAAAACCCCACAAAAGACCATTTCCACACCTATAACAATCCCATGTATGTGGAAACCGTGACCCACTCCACTCCACCTATCCCACAGGCGTCCGAGTCTGATGAAAAGGATTTACTTATCAGGAACCTAGCCGAAGAGCTTAGGAAACTGACCAGCCGAGTCCAGGGTGTTGAAGGAACCAAGGGGATTGAAGGGTTGAATTATGAAGACCTTTGTATCCAACCTGATGTCGAACTGCCCGAGGGGTACAAACCTCCAAAGTTCGATATGTTTGATGGTACTGGTGATCCGAGAGTCCATCTGAGGACCTATTGAGACAAATTGGTTGGTGTGGGAAAGGATGAAAGAATCCGCAAGAAGCTGTTCATGAGGAGTTTGAAGGGAGACGCACTGTCTTGGTACATCAGCCAAGACCCAAGAAATGGTCAAATTAGGTAAGCATGGCGTTTGATTTTATGGACAGGTTTAGATTCAACACAGAGAACGCACCAGATGTGTTCTACATTCAAAATTTGATGAAGAAACCTACAGAAACCTTTAACGAGTATGCTACTCGCTGGAGGTCCAAAGCCGCTAAAGTTAGACCTGCTCTAGAGGAAGAATAGATGAACAAGTTCTTTGTCTGGGCTGAGGACCCGCAGTATTATGAATGGTTAATGATGGTTGAAGGCCACAAGTTCTCTGACATCATCAAATTGGGTGAGCGGATTGAAGAAGGTATTAAAAGTGGTATGGTTACAAATTTTGAAGCCTTGTAAGCCACTAACAAGGCTTTACGGTCCGGTGGTGTGTCTAAGAAGAGAGATGTGGGAGCCGTAATGGTTGCACAAAGAGACAAGTCCCCACTCAAATACCAAACCTATCCAAAACCTCCACTCACATACCATCCAACCTCGAATTACCAAGCACCCTTACCAAATTACTAAGCTCCACCACCTTCCTACCAAGCTCCACCGCCCACATATCAACCTGCTTCGCGCAGATATTCACAACACGCTCCTGTCTACCACACTTATAATTCCCAGCCATCCCATTATCAATCACCCTCTGCACGCCAAAACTTCCCTAGACCTCATCCCAATTTTGATCTCCGCCCTCCAAAGCAATACACCGCCAAAGCCGAGCGCATCGACCAGCTATATGAGAAGCTCAAAGCCGCTGGTTATGTCACACAAATCCCTGCTGCCACCCCTGAGAACCCTTCTTAGTGGGTTAACCCAAAAAAATCCTGTGCATACCATTCCAGCATGAAAGGACACACCATCGAAGAATTCCGCTCTCTGCAGGACAAAATACAGGCTCTTATTAGCAACAAGATTATTGTGGCAAAAGACCCCGCTCCAAAGTTCCGCTACAATCCTCTGCCAGACCATAAGGGTAGAGGTATCCATATGATTGAAATAGAAGATGATTGGGATCCCGAGGGGTCAATCAGGTTGATCGCAGAAGGCGATGACCCAAAGAAACCCGCAATCACTCTCAAACCGATCATAGTCCAGATTCAACCATCTGAGGATGCTGAGGTGAATATGTCTATACCGTTTGAGTTTAAAGCAGCGCCACCTGTAAAGTCACCAGTGCCCATTGAAGTTGAGTTTGTATCTCCAGCAAATGCACCGACATCATTCGAGGTCACAGTCTTGACACCCCGAACACACATTCCGTTTGAAGTAAGGATGGCTGCACCAATTCTAGTGGCAATGTCAACCACGCCACCCTTCTATTCAAACGCTATCCATTGGGACTACACAGTCGAGGCGAGAAGGAAAGCCAAGGTCAGGTCTGAGGAATCTATCGCAACACAAGGTATGACGAGAACTGGTAGGGTCTACACCCCTGAGCATCTGGCCGAGTCAAGCAAGAAGGCTGCCAACCGGCCTCCCCTTATCGAAACAGGTCTCAATGACCTTTGGAGAAAGGTACAAGCTAAGGAGTATTCAGTCATCGACCAACTGAACAAGACACCGACACAGATATCCATCCTCTCTCTGCTGCAGAATTTCGAAACACACAGAAATGCTTTATTGAAAGTGTTGAGTGAAGCATATGTGCCAAACAACATCACTAGTGGGGAAATGGACAATATGGTAGGCCAGGTACTGGAGAGTCATAAAATCACTTTTCATGAGGACGAGCTACCACCTGAAGGATTGGGGCACAACAAAGCGCTGCACATCACAGTGCAATGCGAAGATCATTTCATCACAAGAATCTTGATCGATGGAGGATCCAGTCTTAACATCTGTCCGTTGATAACACTCAAGAAATTAGGTAAAGGACTACATGAGATAAGGGATGAAGCGATCAATATGAAATCCTTTGACAGTTCTCAGAGGTCCACCATGAGGGAGATCAGTCTATATCTACAGATGGGATCGACTTGGTTCGAAATGGATTTCTAGGTTATAGATGTGCCAGCATCCTACAACCTGTTGTTAAGACGACCCTGGATTCATGCTGTTGGAGCCGTAGTGTCAACGCTACATCAGGCGGTAAAATTTGAGTGGAACCACCAAGAGGTGATATTTCAGGGTGACGGTAGCAACCCCAATTATGGTCGTCAAACTATTCCGGTGATTGGCAGAAAAAGGAAGATAGGCAGAGGAACTTACCACCACATTGAACGGGTCAATGCTATCGACAAGGAAAAGTTGGTGGGGTGGCAAGATTAAGAGCATCCTGAACTGGAGAGGATATGAGCCAGGAAAAGGGCTCGGTAAGAACCTCGAAGGGATCATGAAGCCCATAAAGCTCAAGGAACATGGCACCACTTTTGGTCTGGGGTAAGAGTACACTTGGCAGGAATTCAATGACTGGTCGCCACCTTGGCACGGTCCCTATTACCCTTTGGAGCAGCCGATACGTCATCTTGAGCAGACTTTCAAGCAGGCCGACACTATTTACGGTTCAGACGAGGAAGAAGCACTTGCAGCAATGAGGAGTTTGTTCCTAGAGGACGAAGATTTGGGTTGCTGTGTTGTTCTCTAGGAGGAGGGGGAGGAAGGTCCTTCCATACAGACTTTCATCAAGGGGACATATCTTAAGAACTGGTCTATCAAGACGACCAAAGCTCGACGAGCCTCGGGGTAGCAAGGCTAAAACAAGCATTATTTACTGTTTTATTTACTAAATGATTTTTCTTTTCCTGCATATTTTTCAATTTCTGCAATAAAGATCTTCAATGTTCAAAACAATTATTCAATCCATCAAAGCATCTTCTAAATTTCTCTTATGAATCTGATATTTCTTGCTATTGTTTTCTCTCATTACTTTATTTATACAACAATACTATTTATTGTCTTGATGAACCGATGACTGTGACATGCAATGAGACAACGCAGCAAACAGACATTGATTAAGATGAAGACGATATACCTGATGAGATTGTCAAAGAAGTTGAGAACTTTGAGAATAGACCTAAGTCCAACCTGGATGAGACTGAAGTTATCAACCTGGGAGATTCAGAAAACGTCATGGAGACTCGCATCAGCATTCATTTGTCACCATCATAAAAGAAAGAATACACGGAGTTTCTAAAAGAGTATGAGGACGTATTTGCATGGTCGTATGATGACATGACTGGTCTAAGTACGTCTGTTGTGGCTCACAAACTTCCAACCAATCCAATGTGTCAACCGGTGAAACAAAAGCTCAGAAAGTTCAAACCCGACATGAGTTTGAAAATCAAAGAAGAAGTTACCAAGCAGATCAACGCCAAAGTTATCCAGGTAGTGGAGTACCCGACATGGTTAGCCAACATTGTACCTATGCCAAAGAAGGGCGGGAAGGTCAGAGTCTGCGTCGACTACCAGGATCTCAACTGGGCCAGTCCGAAAGACGACTTCCCCTTGCCAAATATACACATTCTGATTGATAACCGCACCAAGCATGAATTACAGTCCTTCGTGGATTGCTTCGCTAGTTATCACCAGATTTGGATGGATGAGGAAGATGCTGAGTAAACGGCGTTCATTACGCCGTGGGGAGTGTATTGTTACAAGATGATTCCATTCGGCCTAAAGAATGCAGGGGCCACCTACATGAGGGCCATACCACCATATTCCATGACATGATTCATAAGGAGATCGAGGTGTATGTGGATGATGTCATTATCAAATCAAAGAAATCTGCTGATCACATGGAGAATTTGGGGAAGTTTTTCAATAGATTGCGAAAATACAATCTGAAACTAAACCCCACAAAGTGTGCATTCGGGGTTCCTGCTGGGAAGTTGCTAGGATTTGTTGTAAGACGTCGGGGAACATAATTGGATCTGTCAAAGGTCAAACACATTCAAGAGCTACCACCACCAAGGAACAAGAAAGATGTGATGAGTTTCTTGGGGAGGCTTAATTACATCGGCCGGTTTATAGCACAGTCTACAGTCATATGTGAACCAATCTTTAAGATGCTAAAGAAGGACGCTGCAACCCAGTGGACTGACGATTGTCAAAAGGCTTTCGACAGAATCAAAGAATATTTGTCAATACCGCTAGTCATAGTACCGCCCGAGCCAGGCAGACCTCTGTTACTCTATCTTGCCGTGTTAGATAGAGCTTTCGGCTGCATTCTGGGACAACATGATGAAATAGGAAGGAAGGAACAAGCTATTTATGACCTCAGCAAGAAGTTCACTCCATATGAGGCCCAGTATTCTCTATTAGAGCGTACCTGTTGTGCTCTAACTTGGGTCGCCCAAAAGCTGAGGCATTACTTCTATGCCTACACAACATATCTCATATCAAGGATGGATCCATTAAAGTACATCTTTCAGAAGCCCATGCCCACCAGCAATCTAGCTAAGTGGAAAATCTTGCTGAGCGAATTCGACATTATTTACATGACTCAAAAGGCAGTTAAAGGACAAGCTCTGGCCGACCATCTTGCTGAGAATCCTGTAGACGGAGGATACGAACCCCTGAAAACATATTTTCCTGATGAGGAGCCATCATTCATAGGAGAAGACATTGCAGAATCGTATGATGGTTGGAGGATGTTCTTTGATGGAGCAGCAAACTTCAAGGGAGTCGGTATTAGAGTAGCCTTAGTATCATAGGCCGGTCAACATTATCCGATATTCGCCAAACTCAGGTTCCCTTGCACCAACAATATGGCCAAATATGAAGCCTGCATCTTAGGGCTCAATATGGCCATTGACATGAACGTCCAGGAGTTGTTAGTGATCGATGATTCAGAATTATTGGTACATCAGGTACAAGGAGAATATGCAACAAAGAATTCCAAAATACTGCCATATCTGCACCACGTATAGGAATTAAGAAAGAGGTTCACAAAGATAGAGTTTCGACACGTCCCCAGAATCCAGAATGAGTTCGCCAACGCATTGGCTACTTTGTCCTCAATGATCCAGCATTCGAACAAGAATTTCATTGACCCTATTCCCAATTAAGATCCATAATCAGCCAGCTTACTGTGCCCATATCGAAGAAGAAGCAGGCGGAAATCCTTGGTTTCATGACATCGATAAGTACTTGGCAAAAGGAGAATACCTCGAGCTTGCAAATTCTACTCAGAAACCCACACTTCGGAGATTGTACAATAATTTCTTCCACAACGGAGGAATCCTGTATAGGAGGACTCCCGATTTGGGTTTATTAAGGTGTGTGACGTAAAAGAAGCATCAAAACTAGTGGAAGAAATTCATGCTGGGACCTGTGGCCCACATATGAACGGTTTTGTTTTAGCAAAGAAAATACTCCGAGCGGGTTACTTTTGGATGACTATGGAAACGGGCTGCATCCAGTATGTTTGGAAGTGCCACCGCTACCAGATACATGGGGATATGATAAAGGTGCCTCCAAGTGAGGTCAATGCAACCAGCTCACCATGGCCGTTCACCGCTTGGGGTATGGATGTTATTGGACCAATCAAGCTTGCCGCTTCTAATGGCCACAGGTTCATTTTGGTCACCATTGACTACTTCACTAAATAGGTCGAAGCAGCCTCCTACAAAGCAATTACTAAGAAAGTCGTGGCCGACTTTATCCGTGACTGCATTGTTTGTCGGTTCGGAGTTCCAGAGTCAATCATTACCGACAATGGTTCTAATCTCAACAGTGACTTGATGAAATCTATGTGTGAAACTTTCAAGATCAAACACAAGAATTCCACAGCATACAGACCTCAGATGAATGGAGTCATAGAGGCCGCTAACAAAAACATCAAGAAGATACTAAGGAAGATGATAGAAAGGCACAAACAATGGGATGAAAAGTTATCATTTGCTTTATTGGGATACCGCATCACTGTCCGCACATCAACATGGGCAACTCCCTACATGCTAGTTTATGGTACAGAGGCTGTAATTCCTACCGAAGTGGAGATTCCATCTCTAAGAATTATACAGGAAGTTGAGCTCAGCAATGCAGGGTGGGTAAGAAGCCGTTATGAGCAGCTAGCCCTCATAGACGGGAAGAGAATGAATGCAGTATGTCATGGTCAACTATATCAGAATAGAATGGCCAGGGCCTTCAACAAGAAAGTCAAGCCGAGATGATTCACACCAGGGCAACTGGTGTTAAAGAAAATCTTTCCACATCAAGATGAAGCCAAGGGGAAGTTCTCTCTCAACTGGCAAGGTACGTACATGGTTTATAGAGTGCTGACAGGAGGAGAACTCGCAGAAATGGACGGAGAAGTTTGGTCGAATCCGATCAATTCAGATGCATTCAAGCACTACTATGTGTAAACTTTATGCTTTCTCAGTGATGTAATTTGAACTACGCCTGACCCGATTCCCATATAAGAGGGGATACATAGACAGCCCTATGGGTTCGGTCACAATTCAATAAAATCTATTTTCTCCGCAATTGGAAACTGGGGCAGAATTTTGAGGAGGGCCCTCAAAATTCTGAAGCGAGTAGCAGTCCACAAGCATTCACCCAGCCAACTGCGGTAGAATTTTGAGGAGGCAAGTTCAGCCGATCGCTGCATGAGCAGCAGTCAAAAATGTCAACCCATCAAATTGGGGCAGAATTTTGAGGAGGGCCCTCAAAATTCTGAAGCGAGTAGCAGTCCACAAGCATTCACCCAGCCAACTGCGGTAGAATTTTGAGGAGGCAAGTTCAGCCGATCGCTGCATGAGCAGCAGTCAAAAATGTCAACCCATCAAATTGGGGCAGAATTTTGAGGACCCTCAAAATTCTGTAGCAGGAGAGGTTGCAATGGCTCAAGCCGTGTCATGTCGTTGGTTCATCTAAAAAAAACTATTTTAGATTATATATTACAAAATCATGCATATCTTTTTTTCCTGAAGCAGCTTGTTTAGCGAACGCTACCCCAATGAAACAGACAATATCATTATGATCAAGCAAGCAAGCCAAATAGAGCCAGCAGGAATGCGAACTAACCTTTTCCCTTTACAAAACTCACGATCTTTCTTTGGATGCAGGAACAAAATTGCAAAAGCCCCGAAATATATTATCCACTCAAAGGACAGACATCGTTCCTCAAACTCGTCATGCCAACACTTATTATCATCACAAACAATGCTTCATTATCACAATGCTCTACCGCAATTTAACACCAACTAAGAATTTCTGTTGTCCTTCCTTAAATATTGCATAAGGCTACCTTTCTGTCTTTCGAGACTAGATGTTGTCTCCATATGCATTCGCATATTGCATAAGGCTATCTTTCTGCCTTCCGAGACTAAACGCTTTCTCCATATGCATTCGCATATTGCATAAGGCTACCTTTCTGCCTTCCGAGACTAAACGCTATCTCCATCTGCATTCGCATATTGCATAAGTATACCATTCTGCCTTTCGAGACTAAACGCTGTCTCTATCTGCATTTGCATCTTGCATAAGGCTACCTTTTTTCCTTTCGAGACTAAACGCTGTCTCCATCTGCATTCGCATATTGCATAAGGCTAACTTTCTGCCTTTCGAGGTTAAACACTACCTCCATCTGCATTCGCATATTGCATAAGGCTACCTTTCTGCCTTCCGAGGTTAAACGCTACCTCCATCTGCATTCACATATTGCACAAGTCTACCTTTCTGCCTTCCAAGGTTAAATGCTACCTCCATTTACTTCTCAAAAGCAACCAATGCCTCTAGCATTATTTACTGCGCTTTCCTTTTGGGGTAAGCTCTGCCCCTTTAATTCGCAAGACTAAGTTCTGCCTTGTCAGCATCATACTATTGCATCTTCCCAAAGGCGCCATCGTTCGGAGGAACCATCTTCATGGCCCCAGAACACCATGTCATGGCCTGAGGATATCTTTTATCAGTTTGCATATCATTATTCAAAGGCATCATGGTTCGGAGGCACCATCTTCATGGCCCGAGAACATCATTTCATGGCCTGCAAATCCTTCATCAAGAAATTCATGGCCCAGGACATCAGGGTCTAAAGACGTTATCCTTAACCGTCCAAAGAAAACATTCATAGTCCAACGGGAATTTTCACCATGTTTAAATTACGCACGATATGTTTGTATTACTTATTTTCAGGTAACCCGGCAAGCAACAACCATCATGGCAGACGCGGTCCCTCCCTAGTTCTCCTAACTACCCGGTAAGCCACTTGTTCACCCAACCTTGCACTTTGCGTCCATCCTAATAAAACTTCATCGGTGGATCCTAAACTACATACGGCCTGATTCCTGTAAAACCAGAGATATGTAGGCAACTCAGAAACCAGGGTGCGGCCCGAACCTTTCAAGCTATTTCCACTCGGTCAAATTGGCCATTATGTCTTTACCCGACAACTCCTCCATCCTTCCCGGGTAAAGAGGGGCAACTGTTGATACCCAATTTTTTCTCAAATTACTTTTAAATTTGCATATACCTTCAAAATCAAGTTCCATAACAATTGGTATTTTTCCATAATTTTCTCATATTCTTATAAATTTATTTCTAATTTATCCATTATTTTTATCTCTAATAATTAATTGTAAATTGCATTACAAATGATTTCAAAGATATCTCTTGACTTAATACATTATTTTTGGCCTTGGTAAGATCAAATTATTTCACAATCGGTCAAATTAGCACCTTTTGGCTATAATTGCAATAATTTTACAATTATAGCCTAACCATATATTTTTATGCTATTTCTATCCAATAATTGGTCATTTATATTTTTTAATACTGATTAACCATTTTTATTTTATTTCTTAATCACCAATTTCATTCTTCTAATTATTAGTTATTTTAACTAATTTAATTGAGCATTTAACATTTTAATTGAGTATTTAACAGCTAGCCACATTTTATTTAAATTTTAGCCCAATTAAACCCAAACTGTCACGACCCAAACTGATGGGCCGTGACGGGTACCCGGTACCTTACTCAACCGAGTACCAACGTAACATATCTTCCTTATTACATCATCAAATACATGTGCCATACGGGCCTAATAGGACAACATAATTATTTATAAACTCAAAACATAGGCCGACAAGGCCATACAATCTTTCACGTATACGACATATGTCTACAAGCCTCTAAGAATACATAAATGTCATAAGGGTCGGGATAGAGTCCCCTCATACCAAACAATGCACGTCTAAATCATACTAACCAAACAAGCAACTCCGAAGCAAATGAAGCGCAACAATATCTTCCGCTGAGCTGATAGCCTACTTGGAGGGCTCTCGACCTGTCTATCCGGACCTGCGGGCATGAAACGCAGCGTCCCCAGGCGAAAGGGATGTCAGTACGAATAATGTACCGTGTATGTAAGGCACATAAATAAATACATAAGAGACATGGAAGAAATATAGAGTACATGACTCAACCTGTAAGACTGAATAACTTTGTAAATCATAAATTACTTTTAGCGTCATGCGTATGCGTATGAATGTCATGTCATGCATAGTTACATGTTTCATAACATCATCAGCCTCTGAGGGCATCCCATCATATCATATCAGCCACTGTGGGCAAAATCATCATTGTATACCAGCTGATCAGGTGGTGGTGCGTATATAACGCCATAACCTTTCCCATATCCCATATACATATATATACATACACATATACGCGTATATAACACCGTTTGAATATACATACATACATATATACGCGTATATAATGCTGTTTGAACCATATTTCAACCACTGTGGGCAACATCATCATCATCATATACCAGCTGACCAGGTGGTGGTGCGTATATAACGTCGTAACCTTCTCCCATATCCCATATACATATATTTACATATATACGCGTATATAACTCCATCTGGTCATGGGTCAATGTGCATATGTAAATGCATGAAATGCATATGAAATACGTCAATTAAATCTCTCAGTACGTCATAAGGCCATTATGCCTCTGATTAATATCATGAAATAAACTTTACCAACATATGTATTTTCGAGACCCATGAGTAGAAGATAATAATAATTCACACAGGGAATCAAAAATATAGACACCCCTAGTATTTCTATGAATAGAGTAATTTATGGAAACCATGAGTTTGCTCGTTTCTTCCGTATAATTTGGACCATACCAAAAGAAAGAAGGAATAGCCTTAACATACCTGGAATAGGGAAAACTTCGTATAATATTCTTGGAATAGATTGCACCGTACTCATTTAAAACCGCAAAATTCCGTTGCGATTATACAATATAATTTTGCACGAACTCCTCTGCTAAACCAAGAACCTACGTTGCTAATACAGTATGAAGTGTTGTCACGAATTTCGGGACAGTAGTTACTCCTATGCCCTTCCTGTCCACAATTTCTATAGTAAAATTTCACTTCTGCAATTAGAAAACTCGGATATTATCTTCATCTTGAAGAGAAACATGCTTTCATTTTACAATTCTCAAACACAATAGCATATTGAATTTAGTATATACAGAAGAGCGTAATGAGAGCACCACTTGATATTCAGGAATATGTGCCAAGACATTGGCTTTTTCTGATAAGTGAAAAGGATAATAATGACACCTACCCATAAATTAATATGAGTCAATTTCTCAAATGGTGTCCTTCTGCCACGTTTTGTTGCGGAGGTATTTAAACTCATCCACTTATTAGTTAATCGGGTAATATTTCGTTATCCGGTAATGAATCAATTACCCGCATAATTAAGAATTGCGTAAAATTACTTAAAATTCTACTTATTTTTGATACACTTTATACATCCTACTATCGTGGTCATATGGTACCTTGTATGGTACTAGTCCATAAATATCGGGGTATTGTATCTTTGACCGTATTTTATTCCAAATTGCCAAACTTTGACGAAAATTCATTTTCTTTGACTTGTTTCCCATATCACCTTCACGAATTTACTCATCACTTGTTTGAAATAACAGAATGCTTATAATCTCATTCCCGATCTTACGTCGATTAACTTACGACGAAACTTTATCGTACGAAATGCGGGATGTAACATCATTCCCCCTTTTGGAACATTCATCCTTGAATGTTGACTAGTGCTCTTACATTTTCATAGCCTATGTCTTTCGAATACTTTATTACTCTCCTTGAAATCTAGGCAGCTGTTCTGTGATTAAATCCAAAGGTTAGAGTATTCCTCCCTTTAGTCATCTTCCTCATACCATGACTTATGGTCATAATCTTTCCAATCTTGTAACTGTTACTACCTTTCATCATGCAACCTGTAAAATTTTTGACCTTGCAAGTGTGCCCAATATCTAGGATTCATATGTAGAGCTTGATAAGATGTCCCTTTGGGCATATATGAGTATAACAAAGTTCTTCGCTTGGTACTTTGTTGAATTCATGAATACTGCTATATCTCATCGCATAGGTCCGTTTAGCCATCCGTATGAATTTACTACCATAACTCTTACTTTAATTTATTGTTGTTGAGCTATGCTACAAAATCCCAGCTTAATCTCGTTGCTTATTCCATATGTATAAATTTAATTCCTTTAATGCTTCCTCGTTACTGCTCATCTTTAGAATGACGGTCCAATCTCATCTCATACTTTGTGATTTTTGTCCATCTATTGTTGATTCACCTTAATATTGATCTACAATATATCACTGATAACTTGAAACTTCTTACGTAATACTTTGCCGCTAGGGCTTACGTTACCTCAAGGAATATCCGAAGTGATTCTCATAATCGTGTTTCATAGTGTCTCAATGTGATTCACCTTATGGGGGTATCCTAAATTCGTGCCACCAGCGAAATATCTTCTTCTTCTCTTCTTTTTTTCTTTTCCTTCAATTCATTATTCAAACGAAGGCCCAAATATCATCCTTTATCTGTCACAATTATACCCTTATTTTATTCCCAGGTCAGCATTTCATTCCTTCTAAATGCTATTAATCTTCGACTTTTTTGAGTTCATTAGGGCTATAGTGAGCTTTGTATAACATAGAGAAACTGTCTGCTCTTCTGGTATTGATGGGCTTAATCCTAAAGACTTATCCATTCTCGTCACTTTTTCACTTGCCTTTCCTCATCCTTACTTATGTTTTCTTAAAACTTTGTCAATCTACCATTAGCTTGCGACCTATACATATCCATTTATAAAATTTCCTTCAACTTTCTTGCACCATAGATTTCCTTATGTTATTCTGGAACATCAAGCAAGACATCACATCATCTCCAACTTTTCTCTATTCTCTTAACTATATCTCTCATTACTTAGAAATCATAGGCTGGAAGACATGCCGCTATCATTCTTGGTTATTGGATCCCTGTGCTTATAGCCTTTTATCCAAAGTATGGACTATTCACGATCTTCTGCCTTTGAGTATCTTTTATGTTGTTCACCTTTACCTTACTTACCTCAAAATCTCGCATCGTATCTTTTATCTCTTTCATGACCTCCCTTCCACATAGGTATAATTCACGTCCATTACTTGAAGATCTATTATAATACTTGCACTCTGGTGCCTATACAATCCGGTGGGAGATCCATACTTAATTCTTATGAGGTTGCTATTTTTCTAACTGACTTTATCGTAGAGCCGTTATAGAATATGGTTGTTGTACTATCCCTTTGGTGCCTTCTATTTTAAGGCTGGTCCTGCGATGCTCTCAATCACAACTTATATAATTTTCTAGGTCCAATAATCAGACTCTTGATTTACTTAGTTGATGTAACTCTTTAGTTTCCTCATTCTTTTGATCAACCCTTACGTAGGCTTATGCTATCTTCCAATCTGTGGCTCATGGTATCAGTTATTACCTTAGCCTTTCATGGACGTTATGGAATATTCATGATATAATATTCTAACGATTCAATCCTTTGTCTAGGCCCTGGGCTCAATTATTTCTTTTAACTTATACCGGAGTCTTTATGGTTGTATATGCTGCATGTATAAACTCCGAACCTTAAGTGCGTTCATAATGTAACCAACTCTACTTCATCGAATAATTTCTTTCGTTCCATCTTAGCTTTCTTTCAAGATAAGCTATTACTTTTCTTGGTCTTTCTTCCCCCCTGTTGCATCCGTACTTAGCTTATCTTAGTGCCCACATATGCCAGAGTTTTCGTCTAACTCATATGATCTCCAATATTAATTTTAATATTAATTCCCGTTCATTAGCCTTGGTAGGTGCCACTTTCCTTTGGAGTGCTTACAATGTTGTTGTGAGACTGTTGTTACACGACCATTTCCTCTTTAGGTCGTTGGCTTAGGTTGAAGCCTTCTTCCTTATTTCCTCAGCTAGTCTTTCATTGTAGTACTTAGGGAGAACCCTTGACTCTCGTAAAGTTGTGAGCTTATTATAGACCTTTTTGATGTCCTTACTTTCCTATAATCATCCGTAGGTGCTTACTTCCATGCCCTTGTGCTTGTATGGTTGCTTCTGAACTGATATTTTGAGTGCCTTCCCAATGGCACTTTCTTTTATCCCCGTAACACTCATACGGTACCTTTAACTACCCTGACTCTTTTTTGAATATGTCTCAAGTATTATAATAATATTCTTCGAGGCTGAATTCTCCATGTTGGGTTCTACTATGTTTATCTTACACGATCTGATGACTCGTCTATAACTTCTTGTTTAGCCATAACTGGGATCTTCCTGAAAAATTACTAACTACTCGTTGGCCCATTCTCATACCAATATTCCTCGTAATCTTTCTAGGGTTATTTCCTTTGTCTTAACTTACGTCTCACACTGGCTCCTTATTTATTAATAACAGCTCGGGCAGGAACCTTTACTTCCTCTCCTTAACGTCGTGCTTGCACAATATTCTTGAATCGTAGCGTATCTGTATGATTTGGATAAGTGTCATCTCATTCCTCTTTCATTTATAGGCATTCTTCCTTTATCATTCCATAGTCACTAGAACCACTTAATTCTGACTTAATGCCACATCAATCAATATTCCCCCTTTAGGGGTGTACTAAGAGCTGAAGCCACAATACACGTCTAAATCACACTAACCAAACAAGAAACTCCGAAGCAAATGGAGCACACCAACATCTTCCGCTGAGCTGATAGCCTACTTGGAGGGATCTCGACCTGTCTATCAGGACCTGCGGGCATGAAACGCAGCGTCCCCAGGAATAAAGGACGTCAATACAAATAATGTACCGAGTATGTAAGGCACATAAATAAATACATAAGAGACATGGAAGAAATATAGAGTACATGACTCAACCTGTAAGTCTGAATAACTTTGTAAATCATAAATTACTTTTAGCGTCATGCGTATGCGTATGAATGTCATGTCGGGCATAGGTACATGTTTCATAACATCATCAGCCTCTGAGGGCATCCCATCATATCATATCGGCCACTGTGGGCAAAATCATCATCGTATACCAGTTGATCAGGTGGTGGTGCGTATATAACGCCATAACCTTTTCCATATCCCATATACATATATATACATACACATATACGCGTATATAACGCCGTTTGAATATACATACATATATACACGTATATAACACCGTTTGAACCATATTTCAGCCATTGTGGGTAACATCATCATCATATACCAGTTGATCAGGTGCTGGTGCGTATATAATGCCGTAACCTTTTCCCATATACCATATACATATAGTTACATATATACGCGTATATAACTCCATCTGGTCATGGGTCAATGTGCATATGTAAATGCATGAAATGCATATGAAATACGCCAATAAAATCTCTCGGTACGTCATAAGGCCATTATGCCTCTGATTAATATCATGAAATAAACTTTACCAACATACGTATTTTCGAGACCCATGAACAGAAGATAATAATAATTCACATGGGGAATCAAGAATATAGACACCCCTAGTACTTCTATGAATAGAGTAATTTCTGGAAACCATGAGTTTGGTCATTTCTTCCGTATAATTTGGACCATGCCAAAAGAAAGAAGGGATAGCCTTAACATACCTGGACTAGGGAAAACTTCGTATAATATTTTTGGAATAGATTGCACCGTACTCATTTAGAACCGCAAAATTCCGTTGCGATTATACAGTATAATTTTGCACGAACTCCTCTGCTAAACCAAGAACCTACGTTGCTAATACAGTATGAAGTGTTGTCACGAATTTCGGGATAGTAGTTACTCCTATGCCCTTCCTGTCCACAATTTCTATAGTAAAATTTCACTTCTGCAATTAGAAAACTCGGCTATTATCTTCATCTTGAAGAGAAACATGCTTTCATTTTACAATTCTCAAACAAAATAGCATATTGAATTTAGTATATACAGAAGAGCTTAATGAGAGCTCCACTTGATATTCAGGAATATGTGCCAAGACATTGGCTTTTATGATAAGTGAAAAGGATAATAATGACACCTACCCATAAATTAATATGAGTCAATTTCTCAAATGGTGGCCTTCTGCCACGTTTAGTTGTGGAGGGATTTAAACTCATCCACTTATTAGTTAATCGGGTAATATTTCGTTATCCGGTAATTAATCAATTACCCGCATAATTAAGAATTGCGTCAAATTACTTAAAATTTTACTTATTTTTGATACAATTTATACATCCTACTATCATGGTCATATAGTACCTTGTATGGTACTAGTCCATAAATATCGGGGTATTATATCTTGGACCGTATTTTATCCCAAATTGCCAAACTTTGACGAAAATTCATTTTCTTTGACTTGTTTCCCATCTCACCTTCACGAATTTACTCATCACTTGTTTGAAATAACATAATTCTTATAATCTCAAAATAATCTCATTCCTGATCTTACGTCGATTAACTTACAACGATACTTTATCGTACGAAATGCGGGATGTAACACAAACCCACCTGATTAAATTAAACCCAAACCCCCCAAGCCCAATACCATATCATATCCGAACCCCAAACCAATCTGAGTCGTTGATCAAATTAGATCAACGATCCAGATTTCTATTACCTTAATTAAACCCTAGACTAACCCCCCTAACCCCTCTCATTCTCACCGGTCCCTCATCTCTCTAACTCTCTCTCTCTCTCTCTCTCTAGTCTCTTCTAGAGACTTCCAGTCTCTTCTTCTCTGATGAAGATGGCTCGTCTTCTCCGGCTACCTCTCTTGCCGGAAACCATGGGTCCTCACTCCTCTTAGCTTCATGGCTCCCTTCTACACCGGGTATCACTGTCTGGAGGTCCTGAAGCGGTTCACCTCACCCCATGATTGTTCATGCCTTCTCAGGCCACCCTTGGTCTGTCCGAGTAAGATCTTCCCATCTTCGGCCAAAACCTATGGTTTCTAAGCCGATTTTCTCTCTTTTTGGGTTATCTCACTAAAACCCTAACTGTTGGCTCTCGATTTCTTATGATCTATGACAGATCTGGATGTATTCTGAGTTATTTTTGCTATTTTCTTTAAAGATTCCGAGTTTTCTTTGAAAATGACTCTTAATCTTCAAGCTAGGGTTTCTTAACACCTTTCTGAAAAAAAGAATGATTTCTTTCTGATTTTAAGTATTATTCTATAATTTCTACTATGTTTGCACGATTTATTTGTGTTTTTCCTTCATCTGACTTACTATGTTGGAAACCCTAAGTGGCTTTGCCTTAATCTTAGGATTTTGAGTCTGTTTTGATGATTTTGTTCGTTTAATCTGTATGTGTACATGTTTCCCACGAATGTTCTGAGCTTTTCTGTGACTTTACAAATATTTTGTTCATTAGGGTTTCTGATCTTTGTGTCCTCTATTCGTATCATGTTTATTCCGTTATTTCCTTTAATCAATTTACTATGTTCTAACTTAAATCCCTGATTTATGTGATTCTCTTTCTCTACTTTGCCTATTCTTTCTTATGCTATGTTTGCTCCGTTCAGTTGCAATACTTTCCTTTGGTTAATATTTCCTTCTAACGGAGTCCCTGATTCCCTGTGATTGGTACCCTCTATTCTCGACAGATTTCCATCTTTAAAATATTCTCTTGCCTTATTTTTGGTTAATTATGCTGTCAACCGATTCTCAACATTTGTTTCCTTAATTAGGACTCTATGAACCTAGCCTAATTACCAGCTCTATACTTACACTATTTTGAAGTATTTCCTTATTTGTTATGTTCCAATCATATGTTGATTTGCTTCCTTATTGGTTACCTGTTCTTACCGTTTGAAAGTTAACCCCTTAATTAGAGGAAGTACTTAAACTGATTGATTTTGATTCCTTTAATTGCTGCCTGACTTTGATCTGCACCTTATTTACTACTATTTTAAAAGCTATATAGACCCCAGCCTCTTATTTTTTTAAAAGGACGAATTGATCTGTTCAAATCTCTCTCACACAATTAAAAAACTCTCTGCTCTCTCTCTTCTGTGCTAGTTACTGCTATTCTAAGTTAGCCGGCTGCAAGCCAAGGCTAACTATTGTGTATCTCCTACTTTCTGTTTGTGTTACTGCTTTCTTCACTTCACTGGTATGTTCTAATTTAGATTTCAGTCCCCAAACCAACATGTTTCTATTACTGTTGTAATTTAGTATGTTTCTAATTTGCTTTTACTTATTATTCAACATGTATCTAGGATCCTGAACTCCATTCACATTTTAAGTTAGGCTTTACTTGCTTATGACCAACATGTTTCTGTATGCTTAGCACCTGCTTCTTACGTGAATCTCCATGCCTATGACTGGTACATTAGTTTAATCATGGTCTTAGTTGTTTTGGTGTTAATCTAACCTAGTACTTTACTGTACCCCTAATCCACTGAGCCTTTAGGAGCTTCTGATTGCATGCCTATATGTGTGTCTTCCTGCTACATGTTTTCCCTCACATGCTCTGTATTTTTCCCTCAAATCCCATTACCCCTGTTTGTGATTGTTGGACTATCCCTGGTCCTTTGTGTGATGTTGAAATTCTATTCCAATCAAGTTTCCCTCTTCAAAACTGTTTTCTTACTTACCCTTTCTCAAAACTATTTTCTTACTTAAACCCTTTTAAAAAATAAAAAGCACTCTCACATATACTCTTAGAAGTCTAGGTTGCGCCCCTTCTGTGTGAGCATTGCCTTGGGACCCTTGAGCTCCCTCTGAACTTTGACACACAGAGGCTGGCCATTCCACACTGCACTTACTCTATTTTGGCTATGAAATCTGGGTGTGAGCACTGCCCGGGAGCCCTTGAGGTCCTTAGGGAACTCTGACACACCCGGATTATGAGAAGGTTGTGAAATAATACCTGGCATTGAGGACTTGGAGACTTGAGCCTATTCTGTAGGCTCCCTATAGTTAACTTCTTATTTTCCTTCTATTTCAGTTGTGTAATTCGTATTCAGTGGCCTGTAATAATTAATTGTAAACAACTCTGGGGTCGGATAGTGAAAATGGGTAAGTGATATGCATGTTGTAGTATAATTAAGGGTAGAGACCATGTTTCTAGGTTTATTATCTCTCTGTGCGCAATAGAAGCCATGTTTAGGTACACCATTCCATGCATTAGATATCATGCTACTTAGGATATATGTGTATTAAACATTTCATCTACGCTTAGAAATCCTGCCTGTAGCCACTCTTCGAGGAGTGATTACCAGGTATTGCATTGATGTGATCCATATTATTATAAACCTAGGACACCTTTATATGCTAGCTTGTAATTCCTTTTCAAAATCCAATCTTTTTTATTGTTTTCTAAACATCTACATGCTTAAAACTTAAATCCCCTCTTATTTGAGACTTTACTTGTTATTTGCTAGTTGCACAAATTCACGAAATCATCTGGCCGGGAACCACACTTGTGGATCCTAAAGGGTGTCTAACACCTTCCCCTTAGGATTATTTAAAGCCCTTGCCCAAATCTCTGGTAATTGAACCCCTTAGGTGCCCTAACATACCGTTAAAATCGTTAGGTGGCGACTCTTCAAAATATGCAAATCCCTTTCCCAAAAGGAAAGAGTTGTCCCAACCAATGTCATAAACCCGATCTCCGCGAGGAAAAAGGGGGCACGACAGCTTGCCTAGGCGTGGTCCAGGGATACCCTATAACATGCTGTCTAAAAATGCAAACAGAATTCTGGAAATTGATTAAAGGAAAGCAAACAGTTTGAGTTTTAATACGTCCTATAAAATGCTTGTCTAGGTGCTGATTATCACGAAACTGATTTCATACATATTTATCCTATAACATGGTGTCTAGGCGTTGAAATTGCTTTTATAAATTCTTATAGACAGGACTGTTATTGATTTAGGCGATGTAGACATGATTTAAAGCGAATACAAACACAGTCCTAAAGCAGGATTTCTAATGCACACCAAGGATGGACATTTTTATTAAGCAGAATTACAATGATAATTTAATAACAGGATTTCTAGGTGATCATGATTATGCAGAAGCAAAATTCCGTAACAAATGAGGTAATGAACCTATAACATGTTGCCTAGTATGCCAAGTGGACTTAAAAGCATAGTTTTTTTATGCAAATAAACATAGTTTAAACCTAAAAGCATGACTTCTAATGTAAGTAAACATAGTATAGACCTAAAGGAAGGATTTCTACCCATTTCCCCAAAAAAAAATCATATAAGAATCCCTCCCCTTTTACTAATTTCCCCAATATCTGTTTACAAAGGTTATTATTACATACTATATAACAAATGAATTACAAAATGAACAGAGCTATGCTATAGGGAGCATGAATAGGCCCAAAGTAAACCTGGAGAACCAGGCCTTCAACCAAGTCCAAAGTACCATATCTCATAGTGTCCAAGAAGGAGTATCATGGTGCGTCAGAGTTCCCAAGGGCCTCAGGGACCCCGGGCAGTGCTCACACCAAGATCCTTTTGAAAGAAGTAGTCTTTGTGCAGTGTGGAAGGGCCATCCCCAGTGTGCCAGAGTTTGGAGGAATCTGATGGATTCCTATGCATTACACACACTGGAGGGGCGGGATCCTAAGTATTCTAAGAGCAGGAGTGAGAGTGCTTGATATAGTTGGAATAACTTTAGGAACATAGTATAGAAGTAAAATCTTTAGGAGTGAAAATACTTTAGGAGTAGCAATAGTTTAGAAAACATATTAGGAGTGAAAAACATGTTGAAAACATTATGAGGGAAAGGAAGGTTCAACAAACAATAACATAGTCACAAAGCATCACATTGCACAGATTCAACTTCAGCTTGTTAATTAGTTCCAGGTGAACAAACAATTACACAAAAGGGAGCAAGGGATTGGGAACACATGACGTTTGAAACAGAAGCACATAAGAAGAAGGGTGAAAGCAGCCATGCTAGTTAATAGGGACACAAAGCAGGCAGGAATTAACTAGGGCATACTGATTTAAGGTCTAAACATGAACCACTCAACTCTTACAATCATACTTAGTGATAAGATAAACATGCTACTTAAGACAAGAGACAAGAAGGCACACAATTTAAGCACTGCGATAAACATGTTGGTTAAACACAGTGAGACATAGGTATAGATACAGAGGTAGTCATGTTGAGTAATACAAAAAGAGCCACAAAAATTCAATCACACAAAGTAGCCATACTAGTTGGGGTTACATGACAGGGAAGACACAAAGTAAATAGACTGTTTTAAGACCATATTAAATACTCAAGCAGAAGGGACATGCTGATTAAAACAATGAACAAGAGAGGTTGAAACTTAAGCATACTGATCAAAGAAGTAAACAGGAAAGAACATAAAATTAAGTACATAAGCAATTAAACTAGTGCAGAAAGAGACATAGATTTAACATCTATGGAGAAACAAGGAGAACATAGGTTTAAACTTCATATTAGAAGGAATGGCATTAGGATCAGAAACATACCAGTTAAGGAAGCAAGATACAGAAAGTAAATCAGGCAGAGTTCCATAGCCTAGCCTTGGCTTTCAACCGGCTAGACAAGCAGTTAGCACAGGTAGCAAAAAAGGAGAGAAGAGAGATAATTTTGTGTGAGTGTGTATTCTTGAACTAATGTTCGTCTAAGAGGAAAAACACGAGTGTATTTATAGCACTTAGGGAGTAGGAAAAATAAGGTAAAGGAATCAAAAGTCAGTCAATTAAGGACAATCACACAATTATAGAATCAAATCATATAAACGGGGTTCGGAATAGACCCCTTAATTAGGGGTAATGATTAACGGTAACAATAGGGGTTTAATTAAGGAAAAGAGTCCAAATCATACCAAATAAGGGATCAGTAAGAATCCCAAAATTATACGGGCAATTAATTAAGGCAGAGATGACTAATTAAACTCATAAACAAGGAAACAAACGCAATCTATGCACATGAATCTTAATAGTAATCAGCAAAACCTTCAAAAGAATACTGATCTTTGGGAAAGAATTATTCAAATTCCATAATAGAAATTAAACTAAGTAAGACCTCACAGAAATATAGAACTTAGCCGAAAAAATAGGTTCGAACCTTAACGGAGATTAATTAGGGCAAAACCACAAAAATACTGGATTTAACAAGGAAGAAGGTTTAAGTCCAAAAGATAGAGTAAACTAATACGACTGGTATCACAAAAATACCCAAAATCGAAGCAAAGATTGAAGAAATCAATATATCATATAGAATCCACTAGGGTTTGCAAAAATCAGTCACGATGATGAAAGAACACTTATTAAAACACTGAGAGGTTATAAAATCTTTGAAGAAAGTCCGGGATAAACCCTAGTTTATAAAGAGTGAAAAAAAATCCAAATTAATTAATTAAAACAGGAGGTTTTGGAGGTGGAGAATGTGACGACCCAAAGGGTCATCACCTATTTTATTACCCACTCCGTACTCCCGAGGCCTTGAAAACCTCATTTGTAGTTGCCTCGATTTGCGTGTGCAGTTTGAGCGCGTAGTCGGACAGCTTAATTATGAAATTCTGTGAAAATGCCAAGACTTGATATTAAAATGAATAAATTTGACTACGGTCAACATTTTGGGTAAACGGACCCGGACCCGTGATTTGACGGTCTCGGAGGGTCCGTAGGAAAATATGGGACTTGGGCGTATGCCCGGAATCGAATTCCGAGGTCCCAAGCCCGAGAAATGAATTTTTGAGTAAAATTGTTTTCTGAAAATATTTAAGGAAATTGAAAATGAAATCTGGTTAAAAAATGATGGTATCGGGCCCGTATTTTGGTTACGGCGCCCGATACAGGTCTTATATATGGTTTAAGCACGTTCAGTAAAGTTTGGTTGAAATTGGATTCCGTTTGGCGTGTTTCAGACTTAAAATGGAAAACTTGATGTTTTATGAAATTTGATGGGATTCATAGACTTTGAGGCTTAATTTGACGTGTATGATGTTTTATTGGCGATTTGATTGCACTGGAAAGTTCGTAGGATGTTATGTGAGTTATATATGAAATTTGGTATCATTCCGAGATGTATAGGCCAGTTCGGCACGTTGTTAGCGAAGTTAGAAAACTTAAAATTCATAAGTTTGGTTCTTGAGTTTGGGGTGTGATTTCGAGTTTTAGAGTTGTTTTGAGTGTTCCGAAGGCTCAAGGGAGTCCGTATTATGATTTGGGACTCGTTGATATATTTGGAATAGGGCTCGGGTGGGCCCAAGTGCCTTATGGGCACCTAACGGGGGCTAAAAACTAGCAAACATAACTGCTGGTGCACCTGCTCTGGTGTGACCGCAGGTGTGGTTGCCCAGCATCGCAGGTGCGATCACCTGTGACGACCTGGTCGGTCGTCTTGAGAATTAATGCCCCGATCCCCTGTTAACTATTTTCCCCAAGTCTATTTATGCTAAATTGAATTGCCGGGACGTTCGATTTTGAGTTTCAGAGAGTTTTGGGACATTTAGTCCCTAAATGAGAGCTTAAGTGTTGGAAAGTTGCCCGTAGTCGGAGCAGTGTGAAGACAACCTCGGAATGGAAATTCGATGGTTCCGTTAGCTCCGTTAGGTGATTTCGGGGTTGGGAGCGTGTTCGGAATGTATTTTGGAAGTCCGTAGCTCATTTAGAATTGAAATGCCGAAGTTTGAATTTTTGGAGTTTCCTGTCCGATAGTGAATTTTTGATCCGAAGGTCGGAATGGAATTCCGGAAGTTGTAGTAGTTCCGTCATGTCATTTGGGATGTGTGTGCAAAATTTGAGGTCCTTCGGATAATTTTAAACGTGTTTCGGTGTGGGATGTGAATTCTAGAATTTTCCAAAGTTCCAAGGCTTGAATCTTTGCATAATCGATGAATTTGATGTTATGAGATGTGTTTTTAAAGCTCTACCTAGTTCAAATAAGGTGTTAAGGTTGGTTGGTGGTTTTGGTTGAGGTCCCGGGGGCCTCGGGGTTGTTTCGGATGCTTAACAGGTGAAGTTTGGAAAAATTGTTGCTGCTGAACCAGGCACCTTCTGGTGTCTTTGCACCTGCAAAGGTTTTTCCGCAGGTGCGGACTCATAGGCGCGGGGGCCTTGATTGCAGGTGCGATAGGGGAGTTTTGGGCCAGTGTTCGCAGGTGCGACCTGGGTTCCGCAGGTGCGGAACCGCAGGCGCGACCAAACGACCGCAGGTGCGGCCCCTGTGCATTTCAAGTGACTTTTGCACCTGCGATGCTTTTTTCCGCAGGTGAGGTGATCGAGTCCGCAGGTGCGATTTCCCTGGGTATTTTGTTCAAAAAATCCAAGAGTTTGGTTCATAATTCCAAAAATCGTGTGAGGGCTCAAAGATTGGCGATTTTCTGGGGATTTTGAAGAAGGATCATAGGTAACATTTCCTAATCCTAATTCATTGTTAGACCATTAATTTCCGTTGTTTTGTTTAGTTTAATTATCAAAAAAAGGGGGAAAAACCATAGGAAAGGGATGAGATTTTCCCAATCCGAAATTCTGAAATATTGTGGGGGGTTTTTGGCATCGGATTTTCGATTGTTTCTGGTTAAATGAGTTCGTGAGTGAATGGCCCGAGGGGCGTTTTGGCTATTTTACATAATTTCACGCCTTAGCTTGAATTAAATAGTATAATCAGTTGCATGAGATGTTATTTACGATATGTAATTGAATTGTATAGAGTTGGACTATTTGGAGTCGGATACTCGAGGCAAACGTGTGGTTTCGAGTTGATTTTGAGCCGGTTCGAGGTAAGTGGCTTGTCTAACCTTGTGTGGGGGACCTTTCCCCTTAGGATATGATATTTGGTAATTGAAAGCCTCGTACGTGAGGTGACGAGCGCGTACTTGTGCTAATTGTTGAAAAATCCGGTTTTACTTTAAATATTTAGACTGAGTTTCTTTCTTACCTGTTTTATTCTATTTGCAATTATAGTCTTTGTTAGCTTCGGAAAGCATGCCGAGTTTCCCTAAATTACCTATTTGCTTAAGTTGCTTAAATTTTAATACGTGAAGCATGTTAGGCTAGAACTACTTGTTGCCTTGTATTGTTTCACTCTATTTCTGAATATCTTCTTGTTGTGGCTGCGAATTTACATTGAGACTACGGATGTGGGACCCTTGTTTGTTTACTTTGGGACTGCGGTTTCGATTTCCGATAGATCCCCCTGCACATTTACTTTGGGACTGCGGGTTAGATTCCCGATAGATCTCCCTGCACATTTACTTTGGGATTGCGGGTTAGATTCCCGATAGATCCCCCTGCATATTTACTTTGGGACTGCGGGTTCGATTCCTGATAGATCCCCTGCACATTGATAGCTGGACTACGGGACGGTATCCCGGGAGATCCTTCGGATATACATATGATGGACTACGGGACGGTATCCCGAGAGATCCACTGGAAAATTGAGAAAAGGACTACGGGACGGTATCCTGGGAGATCCTTCGGATATACATATGATGGACTATGGGACGGTATCCCGGGAGATCCACTGGACAGTTGAGAAAAGGATTACAGGACGGTATCTTGGGAGATCCTCATTGTTACCGTTGTTATTATGCTGTACATATTCTGTGTTTACTCTGTTCTTGTGTTTTTTTTAGTGCCTTGTTTGACCTATCTTATTTCACTACTGTAATACTGTAAATCCCTATTATATTGTTTGGCCTCAGTAGGGCCCTGACCTTCCTCGTCACTACCCGACCGAGGTTAGGCTTGGAACTTAATGAGTACCGCTGTGGTGTACTCATGCCCTTTGCTGTGCATGTTTTTCTTGTGCAGATCCAGGTACCTCCTCCCAGGCGCACTATCCCCGAGGTTGAGAGATACAACAGAGACTTCGAGGTACATCTGCCGCGTCCGCAGACCAGGAGTCTCTATCTTATTCTAGCTTTTTGTGAAAAGTTTATCCTTCCTTACAGTTGTATATACATTCTGGAGTTAGAGCAGTGTATTATATTCTGTTAGCCTGTGGTTCCCGTGAGTTTTCGGGTTTTGGGGTGATATTGTAGACCTCCGTATTATTTTGGGTTGTATATGCCAAGTGGAATTTATATACAATCTTTCTTTTAGATTGTTCAACTTTCTTTTACTTAATTATTCTGCAAGTTATGTTGTTATTCCGTATTGCTAGGCTTACCTAGTTATAGAGACTAGGTGCCGTCACGATATGTTCACGGAGGGCGAACTAGGGTCGTGACAAGTTGGTATCAGAGCCCTAGGTTCATAGGAGTCACGGAACACAGGCCGGTTTATTAGAGTCTCGTTGATCGGTACGGAGACGTTTGTACTTATCTACGAGAGGCTATGTAACTGTTTAGGAAAAATCTTCACTTCATTGATTTCCCTGTTGTGCAATATCTTTTGACATCAATTCTAAACCTCTATTTTCTATTCTCTCACAGATGGTGAGGACACGTGCTGCGCGGGATGATCAGGCACCCGTGCCCCCTACTACAGCCGCCAGAGGCCGGGGCCGGGGTAGAGGCCGAGGACGTGCACGTGGTGTAGCGAGAGCACCTGCGCGAGCTGCGGCCGAGGTACCACCAGCAGATTCAGCCGAGGTCAAGACACCTGCCACGCCTACTGCCACTACTACTCCAGCCCTTCAGGAGATTTTAGCTCAGTTCGTGTCTATGTACACCACCCTGACTCAGGCAGGGTTGCTTCCCCTTGCTGCAACCACATCTCAGGCCGGGGGAGGAGCACAGACTCCCGTCGCTCGCACTCCGGAGCAGCGAGTGCATGTGGAGCAGGTCCCAGAGATCATTCTCGTGCTGCCTGTAGTGCCAGTTCAGCCCAAGCATGGGTCAGCTGCTTCAGAGGATGAGCAGCGTAGACTTGAGAGGTTCAAGAAGTATGACCCTCCGGTATACAGTGGACTAGCATCAGATGATGCCTTAGGATTTCTAGAGGAGTGTCACCGTATTCTTCGCACTATGGGCATAACCGGATCTAGTGGGGTTTCCTTTACTACCTTCCAGCTTCGTGGAGCCGCCTATGAGTGGCGTACCTATGAGTTAGGCAGTCCAGACGAGGCTGCTTCACTGACCTGGACCCAGTTCTCAGATATGTTCCTGAGAGAGTTTGTGCCTCAGAGCCTCAGGGACGCATGGCGCCAGAGTTTGAGCATTTGCGCCAGGGTGCTATGACAGTTTCAGAGTATGTTATCCGTTACACCAGATTGGCTAGACATGCACCAGCTTTGGTTGCAACTGTCCGCAATAGGGTTCGCCGGTTCATTGAGGGTCTTGTCCCACCCATCAGATCTAGTATGGCTAGAGAGTTAAATATGGACATTCCTTATCAGCAGGTAGTGAGAATTGCTAGGAGGATCGAGGGTATGCTCGCTAGGGAGCCAGAGGAGAGAGAGGCCAAGAGGTCTCGAGAGTCGGGCCACTACTCTGGTGCCCGTACCTCAGCAATAGGTCATCATGGTAGGGGTTATATGGTCTGCCCAGTTCATTCAGCTCTTCCCGCAGCTAGCGGTACCCCAACTCCACCCAGGCCTCAGGAGCCTTATCATCACCTCTAGTTTCTAGCATGCCTCCTGCGCGGGGTGTTTCCATAGGTCAGTCTAGCAGACCTGGCCCTAGCCAGTCACAGCCACCACGTCCTCCCAGAGCTTGTTTCGAGTGTGGTGATACACACCATATGGTTAGGGACTGCCCCGGACTTGGTAGGGGTGCATCTTCACAGACTCTTCAGCCACAGCGTGCTCAGCATAGTTCTCAGGCCATGATCACAGCTACAGCTGCTACCCCACCTTCCCAGCCAGCTAGGGGCGGAGGTCGAGGAGGTAGAGGAGGTAGAGGTCGCCCTCGAGGGGGAGTCCATGCCAGATATTATGCTTTTCCTGCTCGTACCGAGGTTGTTGCCTCTGATTCTGTCATCACAGGTATTAAGCTGGTTTGTCACAAAAATGCATCGGTTCTATTCGATCCAGGCTCCACGTATTCTTATGTGTCTTCTTATTTTGCTCTGCATATGGGTATAGCCCGAGATTCTTTGGGTTCTCCTGTTTATGTTTCTACTCCTGTGGGAGATTCTCTTATTGTGGACCACGTTTATCGGTCGTGTTTGGTTACTCTTCGTGGTTTTGAGACCAGTGCAGATTTATTGTTACTCGATATGGTGGATTTTGGTATTATCTTTGGCATGGACTGGTTGTCGCCCCATTATTCTATTCTTGATTGTCACGCCAAGACCGTGATGCTGTCTATGCCAGGTATTCCGCGTGTTGAGTGGAGTGGTACTTTATATCACACTCCCAGTAGAGTTATCTCTTTTCTTAGAGCTCAACGTATGGTTGAGAAGGGGTGTGCCGCGTATTTTTCTTATGTGAGAGATGTCAGTGTTGATACCCTTTCTATTGATTCAGTCCCAGTGGTACGGGATTATCCCGATGTGTTTCCAGCTAATCTTCAGGGCATGCCGCCCGATAGAGACACCGATTTTGGCATTGATTTGTTACCGGGCACTCAGCCCATTTCCATTCCTCCGTACCGTATGGCTCCTCCTGAGTTGAAGGAGTTGAAGGATCAGTTACAAGAATTACTTGATAAGGGTTTTATTCGACCCAGTGTTTCACTTTGGGGTGCTCCTATCTTATTTGTGAAGAAGAAAGATGGTTCTATGCGCATGTGTATTGATTATCACTAGTTGAACAAGGTTACAGTGAAGAACCGTTATCCCTTGCCTCATATTGATGATCTATTTGACCAGCTTCAGGGTGCACAGGTATTTTCTAAGATTGATTTGTGCTCAGGTTACCATCAGTTGAAGATTCAGGAGTCGGATATCCTGAAGACTGCTTTCAGGACTCGGTATGGCCATTACGAGTTTCTAGTTATGTTATTCGGGATGACTAATGCCTCCTCAGCATTTATGCATTTGATGCATAGTGTGTTCAGGCCATATCTCAACTCGTTCATCATTGTTTTCATAGATGATATTCTTGTTTACTCCCGGAGTCGGGAAGATCATGAGCAGCACCTGAGGACAGTGCTTCAGACCGTGAGAGAGAAGAAGTTGTATGCAAAGTTCTCAAAATGTCAGTTTTGGTTGAGTTCTGTGGCATTCATAGGCCACGCGGTATAGAGTGAGGGCATTCGAGTGGATCTGAAGAAGGTAGAGGCCGTGCAGAGTTGGCCCAGGCCGTCCTCAGTTACAGAGATTCGCAGTTTCCTTGGCTTGGCGGGTTACTACTGCCGTTTTGTGGAGGGATTTTCATCAATTGCAGCCCATATGACTAGATTGACCCAGAAGGGTGCTCTATTTCAGTGTACAGAGGAGTGTGAGGTGAGCTTTCATAAGCTCAAGACAGCTTTGATTACAGCCCCAATCTTGATATTGCCTACTAGTTTGGGGTCCTATATAGTTTATTGTGATGCCTCGCGAGTTGGCCTTGGAGCGGTGTTGGTGCAGGACGGTAGGGTGATTGCCTACGTGTCCAGACAGTTAAAGATACATGAGAAGAATTACCCTATCCATGACCTTGAGTTAGCTGCCATTGTTCATGCCTTGAAGATCTGGCGCCATTATTTGTACGGGGTACCTTGTGAGATTTATACTGACCACCGGAGTTTGCAGCACATATTCAGGCAAAAGGATCTAAATTTGCGCCAGCGTAGATGGTTAGAGTTGCTAAAGGACTATGACATCACTATATTATACCACTCGGGGAAGGCCAATGTGGTGGCCGACGCCTTGAGTCACCGGGCGGAGAGTTTGGGGTGTTTGGCATACCTTCATGCAGCTGAGAGGCCTCTAGCCTTAGATGTTCAGTCCTTAGCCAGTCAGTTCATGAGATTGGATCTTTCTGAGCCTTGCCGGGTATTATCTTGTGTGGTTTCTCGGTCTTCCTTATTCGATCGTATCAGGGAGCGGCAGTATGATGATCCTCATTTACTTGTCCTCAAGGACACGGTCCAGCACGGTGATTCCAGAGATGTGACCATTGGAGATGACGGAGTATTGAGGATGCAAGGTCGAATTTATGTGCCCAACGTTGATGGGCTTCGGGAGTTGATTTTAGCAGAGGCCCATAGTTTGCGGTATTCCATCCATCCGGGTACTGCGAAGATGTATTAGGATTTGACGCAGCACTATTGGTGGCAAAGAATGAAGAAGGATATAACAGAGTTTGTAGCCAAGTGCCTCAACTGTCAGCAGGTCAAATGTGAGCATCAGAGACCGGGAGGGTTACTTCAGCAGATTGAGCTTCCAGAGTGGAAGTGGGAGCGGATCACCATAGACTTTGTGGTTGGACTTCCTCAGACTTTGAGGAAGCATGATGCTATTTGGGTGATTGTGGATCGGCTGATCAAATAAGCCCATTTCATCCCGTACTGACTACTTATTCATCGGAGCGGTTGGGTGAGATTTATATTCGGGAGATCGTTCATCTGCATGGTATTCCAGTTTCTATTATTTCAGACAGAGGTACTCAGTTCACTTCACGGTTCTAGAGAGCCGTTCAGCAGGAGTTAGGTACCAGGGTGGAGTTGAGCACAACATTTCACCCCAGACGGACGGACAGTCCGAGCGCATTACTCAGATTCTTGAGGATATGCTCCGTGAGTGTGTGATTGAGTTTGGAGGGTCTTGGGATCAGTTATTGCCATTGGCAGAGTTTGTTTACAACAACATTTATCAATCCAGCATTCAGATGGCGCCGTATGGGGCTTTATATGGCAGGAGGTGTAGATCTCCGGTAGGTTGGTTCGAGCTGGGTGAGGCCAGGCTATTGGGGACAGAGTGTTCCAGATACATCGGAGAAGGTCAAGGTGATTCAGGATAGACTCCGTACAGCCCAGTCCAGACAGAAGAGTTACGCGGACCGGAAGGTTCTTGATGTTTAATATATGGTCGGAGAGCGGGTTCTGCTTTGGGTTTCGCCTATGAAGGGCGTTATGAGATTTGAGAAGAAAGGGAAGTTGAGTCCGAGGTTTATTGGCCCTTTTGAGATATTGAGGCGTGTTGGGGAG
>ML390763.1:112170-193835 GCA_005239525.1 Nicotiana knightiana
GGAGAAGGTCAAGGTGATTCAGGATAGACTCCGTACAGCCCAGTCCAGACAGAAGAGTTACGCGGACCGGAAGGTTCTTGATGTTTAATATATGGTCGGAGAGCGGGTTCTGCTTTGGGTTTCGCCTATGAAGGGCGTTATGAGATTTGAGAAGAAAGGGAAGTTGAGTCCGAGGTTTATTGGCCCTTTTGAGATATTGAGGCGTGTTCGGGAGATTGCTTACGAGCTTGCCTTACCTCCCAGCTTGGCAGGAGTCCATCCAGTATTTCATGTTTTGATTCTCCGGAGGTATCACGGTGACCCGTCTCATGTCTTGGATTTCAACTCAGTCTAATTGGACAAGGATCTATCATATGTTGAGGAGCCTGTAGCTATATTGGACAGGAAGGTCAGAAAGCTCAGGTCGAAGAAAATTGCTTCAGTAAAGGTTCAGTGGCGGGGTCAGCCGGCCAAGGAGGCAACTTGGGAGACCGAGCATGATATGCACAACAGTTACCCTCATCTTTTCACTACTTCAGGTATGTCTTTATGCTCGTTCGAGGACGAACGAAATTTTAAGTGTAGGAGGATGTGATGACCCGGTCGGTCGTCTTAAGAATTAACGCCTCGATCCCCTGTTAACTATTTTCCCCAAGTCTATTTCTGCTAAATTGAATTGCCGGGACGTTCTATTTTGAGTTTCGGAGAGTTTTGGGACATTTAGTCCTTAAATGAGAGCTTAAGTGTTGGAAAGTTGCGCGTAGTCGGAGCAGTGTGAAAACGGCCTCAGAATGGAAATTCGATGGTTCCGTTATCTCAGTTAGGTGATTTCGGGGTTGGGAGCGTGTTCGGAATGTATTTTGGTAGTCCGTAGCTCATTTAGGCTTGAAAAGCCGAAGTTTGAATTTTTGGAGTTTCCGGTCCGATAGTGAATTTTTGATCCGAGGTTCGGAATGGAATTCCGAAAGTTGCAATAGTTCCGTCATGTCATTTGGTATGTGTGTGCAAAATTTGAGGTCATTCGGATAAGTTTAAACGTGTTTTGGCGTGGGATGTGAATTCTAGAACTTTACTAAGTTCCTAGGCTTGAATCTTTGCATAATTGATGAATTTGATGTTATGAGACGTGTTTTTAAGGCTCGACCTAGTTAAAATAAGGTGTTAAGGTTGTTTGGTGGTTTTGGTTGAGGACCCGGAGGCCTCAGGGTTGTTTCGGATGCTTAACAGGTGAAGTTTGGAAAAATTGTTGCTGCTGAACCAGGCACCTTCTAGTGTCTTCGCACCTGCGAAGGATTTTCCGCAGGTGCAGACTCGTAGGCGCGGGGGCCTTGATTGCAGGTGTGATAAGGGACTTTTGGGCCAGTGTTCGAAGGTGCGACCTGGGTTCCGCAGGTGCGAAACCGTAGGTGCGGAATCGCAGGCGCGACCAAACGACCGCAGGTGCGGCCCCTGTGCATTTTAAGTGAATTTCGCACCTGCGATGCTTTTTTTCGCATATGCAGTACCGTAGGTGCGGTGATCGAGTCTGCAGGTGCGATTTCCCTGGGTATTTTATTCCAAAAATCTGAGAGTTTGGTTCATAATTCCCAAAAATCGTGTGAGGGCTCAAAGATTGGCGATTTTCTGTGGATTTTGAAGAGAAGGATCATAGGTAACATTTCCTAATCCTTTGTTAGACCATTAATTTTCGTTATTTTCTTTAGTTTAATTATCAAAAAATGGGGGAAGGGGAAAACCATAGGAAAGGGATGAGATTTTCCCAATCCGAAATTCTGAAGAATTGTGGGGTTATTGGCATCGGATTTCGATTGTTTCTAGTTAAATGAGTTCGTGAGTGAATGGGTGTCCGGAAAATATAACTTTTACCTGATTTCGAGAAGTGGTCCCAAGGGGCATTTTGGTCATTTTACATAATTTCGCGCCATAGCTTGAATTAAACAGTATAATCAGTTGCATGAGATGTTATTTACGATATGTAATTGAATTGTATAGATTTGGGCCCTTTGGAGTCGGATACTCGAGGCAAACGTGTGGTTTCGAGTTGATTTTGAGCCGGTTCGAGGTAANATCCTGTTTTACTTTAAATATTTAGACTGAGTTTCTTTGTTACCTGTTTTAATCTTTTTGCAATTATAGTCGTTGTTAGCGTAGGAAAGCATGCCGAGTTGCCCTAAATTACCTATTTGCTTAAGTTGCTTAAATTGTACTACGTGAAGCATGTTAGGCTAGAACTACTTGTTGCCTTGTATCGTTGCACTCTATTTCTGAATATCTTTTTGTTGTGGCTGCGTATTTACATTGGGACTATGGATGTGGGATTCCGGTAGCTCCCCCCCTGTTTGTTTACTTTGGGGCTGCGGGTTCGATTCCCGATAGATCCCCCTGCACATTTACTTTGGGACTGTGGGTTAGATTCCCGATAGATCCCCCTGCACATTTACTTTGGGACTGCGGGTTAGATTCCCGATAGATCCCCCTGCATATTTACTTTGGGACTGCGGGTTCGATTCCCGATAGATCCTCCTACACATTGATAGCTGGACTACGGGACGGTATCCCGGGAGATCCTTCGGATATACATATGATGGACTACGGGATGGTATCTCGGGAGATCCACTGGACAGTTGAGAAAAGGAATACGGGACAGTATCCCGGGATATCCTTCGGATATACATATGATGGACTATGGGACGGTATCTCGGGAGATCCACTAGACAGTTGAGAAAAGGACTACAGGACGGTATCCTGGGAGATCCTCATTTTTACCGTTGTTATTATGATGTACATATTCCGTGTTTACTCTGTTCTTGTTTTTTTTGTTATTGCCTTGTTTGAACTGTCTTATTTCACTACTGCACTCATTATTACCTCCTGTTTTCATACTGTAAATCCCTATTATATTGTTTGACCTCAGTAAGGCCCTGACCTGCCTCGTCACTACCCGACCGATGTTAGGCTTGGCACTTACTGAGTACCGATGTGGTGTACTCATGCCCTTTCCTGCGCATGTTTTTCATGTGCAGATCCAGGTACCTCCTCCCAGGCGCACTATCCCCGAGGTTGAGAGATACAAGAGAGACTTTGAGGTAGTTTCTCTACGCAGAATTCCAGATTCCGGAAGTATAACGAACTAATTGTTCAGAAGTTTCTGGGGTTTTTCTTTGTTTAAGAATACCACCATAGCCTTTATCAGACGCATTGGTCTCAACAATCATAAAACAATCTGGGTTAGAAATACCCAAGCAAGGAAGGTTCTTGACCATGGCTTTAATCATAATAACAACATCTGTTTGTTCCTTACCCCAAGGAACAGGACTCTTTTTAAGTCTGTCATATAAAGGTTTGCAAATTTGTCTAACTTTAGGAATAAAATCTGCAACATAATTAAGGCTTCCCAAGAACCTTTGCAACTGAGTTTTGTCGTAATAATATTAGGAAATTTTTCAGAAAACTCGATGGCTCTGCAAATAGGTTTATAGGTACCTTGATATAAATCATGTCCTAAAAATCGGATTTTTGTTTGAAATAATTTAATTTTCTTTGCACTCACGACAAGGCCGNTACCTGATTTCATATCAAACTTACTGTAAATATTAGCTTTAAAAGTTCTCTTTAAAAGATCCCTTTTGTTGGGAATTGGATAACGAATCCATTTCAAAGCTGTGTTTAAAGGCTTGTAGTTAATAACAAGTCTAGGAGATCCTCTTTCCTTCTCCGCTGCATTGTTAACATAAAAGGCTGAACAGCTCCAAGGGGATTTAGAAGGTCTAATAATTTTATTATCCAAAAGAGTGTTAATTTCCTTTTTACAAATTCCGATTAATTCATGGTTCCTTTGAATGGGCCTAGCTTTTGTCGAAATGACCTTTTCATTGAATCCATCAATATAGGGTAAATCGACAATATGAGCTTTACGAGCCCAAAAAGCATTTGGAAAATCAGAGCAAATTTCTTTTTCATGAGATTGGCTACCTTAGTTACCATTCCCGAGGTATTTAAAAATTTGCTCAATTTTTTTTTAGTTTTTATTTCTTCCTTTAGAAAACAAATTTGATTTATTTTAAAAGTAGTTTGTTTACGCAAAAGTTTACTTTCTTCAAGAGAAAGTGTTTTAATAAAAGGGAATGAAATTTCTTTTCCCAAAATTTTTGTTCTTATAGAATCAAAATCTGAAATATAAGGTTTTATTTGAGTGATAAAAGGGATTCCAAGGATAATTTCTTCATTAATGTTTTTTGTAATAACAAAATCATTAGAAAGACAAATATCTTCTTTGCAGATATGGGCGTTTGATAATTTATAATTAATAAGGATACGCTCACCAGCAGCACTGTATAATCTAGTAGATCTCTTTTGCAGGTACTTGGTAGGAATTAATCCCTCAATAATGCAATTTCTATCTGCACCACTATCTAACAAAGCAATTTTGTTAAGGACAAAATCATTATTAATGACTAATTTAATAAGTATGTGAGAATTCTGAGGTCTAATTTTTGTAATCATTTTAACACTTACCTCAGATTCATACCTGGGAGATAAAGCTTCATCTTCTGAATTTCCGTCTTCATTATCAGAATGAGCCAATTCCTTTCCTTTAGATGACTCTTCAGATCCTTTGAGAATTTGCTCAGTAAGGGCATCTATTTCAATTTTATGGAGTCTAGATTTAACTTCTCTGACTTCTTCCTTTAGAAGATTAACTTCTAAACGAAGCTCACTGATGGAAGGTTCTTCCTTCCTTTCGTCAAATCTGTTCATAATTTGCTTCATGCTAAAAGGAGTTATTTTGGTCGTTTCTTCCTTTCGACGGATAACCAGTCTTTGTAACTCTAACAGATACTTCCTTCAGGCATCTTCATTCTTGATGTGTTCTATAGTAGCAAATAAAGTTTCTGCTGAACTTTCAGAGATAATTTTTATCGACTTACTATCACAGAGACAAAAGGCTCAATTACAATTACATTCTGAACTACTTTCTTCAAAGTCTGAGATTTGGGCGATGTTTAGGAATTCTTCATCACTGGTTTCACTCTCGGAGGAGTGATCAGTGTATGATTCTTCTTCTTCTAATATAGAGAAGAGTTTTTGTTTAGTTTCATCGTCAACTTCAAGGAGATTGACTTTCTTTTTCTTTTTCTTTTTCTTGTTTCTTGGACAATCGGGAGATTTGTGGCCTTTCTTGCCACATGTCCAACATTTTTCTTCGGAAGAAGAATCTCGAGAAGTTTTTCTTTTAAAATTCTTCTTTGGTTTGAAAGAATCTGTGTTTCTAGAGGATTTTTTGCGGTAGGCTGATCCTCCAACTATTTCTCTTTTAGAGACCTTCTTAGCCGAGGGTGGCTTGAGAATAGGGAATCCAAAATCTTGGCAGAAACTGCCAAGTTCTGAGGAAGATAGTTTTTGATCTTTCTTAAGCTGTTCTTTTGATTAAGATCAATACAAATCTCCATGGCTACCACATTTATTATACTGATTAAATCTCCATATGAAAGCTGGGGATAAGGGATTTTTCCATCGCATCGATCTCTTAGTTTGGATCTTATTTTTTCAGCAAAGTGAGGAGGTAATCCGCTTAGAAAGCGTTCCTTCCAGTAGTCATTATTGCAGTCACTTCTAATCATGACCTTGGTTAAAAACATATATTTATACTATCTTAAATCTGTTAATTTCTTGCAATAAAGATTGTTAAGGATTTCTAAACTCCTATCTTGAAAAAATCGTGGTTCTCCCACGAAATGTTTAGCAATGATGTAAATCAACGTAGCTGTGGCATCTTCGACTGCTACTTCGGTAGTAGTAGTCATGCCTTCTTCAGTTTTGACCACTGTCTAGTTTGCTACTGCATTTTGGATGTCCGCTTTGTTTTGATCTGTGAGATAATTGTCCTACCAAATTTTAAGGGTGCCGGTAAAGCCTGCTATTATCCTGTTAGCAGCTTGCTTATCAGTGGCATTCTTCCATTTATAGACTGTGACATTCATGCCCATTTCTTGGAGTTTATTATAGATTTGGCGTTCAGCCATTCCATCTATATTCCACTCTGTGGTTCTTGTTCCGTCAGCGACATCTTGGGGGTGCATATGGTTTTCCTCAAACTGGATGTCAGGAAGAGAGGGTCTGGGATAAAATTTTTTTGAATAGGGGAGCCTATCCTTTAGGGCGCTAATCTTGCTGCCTTGGGTAATATTGAGCTTAGTAAGTTGATCATTAATTCTTTCAAGAATATCGGATGAATTGTTGAATTCATTAGAAAGCTTAGGAAAGGCTTCAGGGGAAAATTCGGGGATTTTAAAGATCGGATTAGTCTCAATTTGGAGGTACTTGGTCTTTAAAATTCGGGATTTTAAAGATCGGATTAGTCTCATTCTCCTTCTGGAATACCTAGATATTCCTCACCCCAAACCAGAGACTCTTACACAATGAAAACTCCCCAGAGTTTCAAAGAAGTTGTTGCACCAAGAGCTGCAGTTTCCAAATGTCCAAAAATCAAAGAAAAATTTAATGTTGTATCTTTACAGATTTCCCCTATCCTAGATCTTGATAAAGAGTACGAGAACTATGAGGTTAAACACCTAGTTAAATCACTATACAGCAATAGGAACTATGTTGAGACAGAAAATTCCTTAAAAACCAGAAAATACTTTGAGTTTATTCTGGTTGACTCTAGTTCTATTGAAATAGAGCATAAACTAAGTAATGATGTAGATCCTGATAGTATTGCTTACTCTAAGTTCACTATCAAAAAGATCTTAACCCCTTTTGAGTGGCAGGTTGATCATTTGCACACTCCTATCAATTTATCACATACCCCAAACTTACAGTTGGCATGATTATAAATATGCTTGGTTTAATTTTCTTTACTTACGACCAACTACACACACTTTGTTTGTAAAGTACAGCCTTGAACTCTCTAAATCGATCATCCCCAGATTGTTCTATGAGTGGTGGAACTATTTTGGAGGAAACAAACTGGTTTTGCCAAAAACCTTTTCTGAAAAATTCGATCAGTTTCAGATTGATCATGATATCTCTTCTTTACCAGAACACATTAAATTGTGTAAATATTTTATTCAAAAAAGAATATCGTATATTATTAGTTCGACTTTTGTCATTGCTGAATTTGACAGGATCAAATATTTATCTAAAGAAGTCATGATCAAAGGATGGTCACCAGCACCCAAAGATCAATCCACAACCTCTCAAGCCGTGTCAATGAAATCACCAGGAAAATCTACCTCCAAGAGTGATTTAAAAAAGAGGTTACAAAAGGCCTTGTCAGAAATTGATTCTGATCCTGATGAAGAAGAAATCATGAAACTTCTTGATGAAGCCTCTTCATCACAAAGTGATGACAATGGAGATATGTTGAAACCTAAAGTTTTAGCACAATCTTACCTGGATTCCTTTTATGATTAATCCTACTTGAGGATATTAAAATCCGGAATAACTAGTCTTTCAGATGGAGACTCAAAGGGTCAGAATTATCTAGAAAGTAAAAGAAGAGTCTCAAAGAGACGAAATTTCTTTTGATTAAAAATCAGACGGACCCAGATAAAATTGGAATATTCTCCGAAAAGAAAATGGCCGACAAAGCTTTATCAAAAAGCAAAAGATTCTTCAAAAAGGAAAATGGCCGACAAAGCGTTTTCAAAAAGAAAAAGATGCCATTACTTTTTCAAAAGCAAAAGCAGTGGACAGCAGAAAAAGAAATCATGAGCCAATCGGAAAGAGGCACTTAGATTTTTCTTTATTCCTTTCCAAGTCTATATAAGACCTGATGATTTAGAAGAAAGGGAGACCAAAAATTGTACAACTTAGAATATTTTATACTTGCTCTTTACTTCTCTCTGTAATGCCCTAAGCTTCCGCCTATGATTCAATAATCAAGTGAGTTTATCTTTTATTATATTTGATCCTAAAAATGGTATCAGAGCCAAGTTATTATCGTTGTGAAGAATATGTGAAGGGAATTGTAATCTTTAAACTCTGTTGGAGCATTGGATCAAATTGTAACACGAACGATGAAGGTATACGAGATAATAGTATCCTTTGGAGAATTGGCTCAAGTAATAGAGTAAATTATGAAATGAAGTGAAAGAAAGAGAAAGAGATACTAAGATATACCCTTTTCGTGTCATTGTTGCTTTTGATATTGCCTCCCTTATTGGGATGTTGAGATTACTGTTATTGTTCCCTTGCCGGGATTTAATTGTGTAATTGATGTTCCCTTGCCGGGGTTTAATTGTTTAATTGATGTTCCCTTGCCGGGATTTCTATTTTATTCTGCTTCCTCCCTTGCCCTTGTTTGTGATTGTTGTTTGGGTGAGGAAGAGTGTTAAAGCACGAAGGGTGATGTCGTGCACTGTTTGATATTGTGAGGAAGAGTGTTAAAGCACGAAGGGTGATGTCGTGCACTGTTTGATATTGTTCCCTTGCCGGGGTTATTATGTCTATTCTGTTTACTCCCTTGCCCTTGTTTGTGATTGCTGTTTGGGTGAGGAAGAGTGCTAAAGTACGAAGGGTGATGCCGTGCATTGTTTGACATTGTGAGGAAAGAGTGTAAAGCACGCAGGGTGATGTCGTGCCGTACGATGTACCATTCCGTACCGATATTCATTGATTATACTGGGAGGAAAGAGAGTAAAAGCACAAAGGGTGATGTCGTGCCATGATTTACATTATTTACATTATACATTGCATAGTGAGGACGAGAGTAAAAGCACGAAGGGTGATGCCGTGCCATGATTTACATTGATGAAATTATACATTGCATAGTGAGGACGAGAGTAAAAGCACGAAGGGTGATTCCGTGCAAGTTTGTGATTTCTTGTCCTTATGGATATGCTAGCTTTGTTGTTCTTTTCCTTATTGAGATTTCTTATATGAAACTGTTATCTCCCCACAGCATGCTCTCCATCCTTTATTAATTATTTCTCCCTATATTTCTTATCCGTTGTATATATGTATATCTATTTATTTGAACTGCACATGTTTATTTGGTAGTCTGGTTCTAGCCTCGTCACTACTTCGCCAAGGTTAGGCTAGGCACTTACCAGTACATGGGGTCGGTTGTACTGATGCTACACCTGCACTTCTTTATGTTGTGCAGATTATGCAGCCGGACCCGGAGGACATCATTAGTGGGAGTGTCTTCCAGCTTATCCTAGAGGCTTCAAGGTATACTCGCTTGCGTTCATGGGCCTTGGCGTCTCTTACATCCCTTTGATTTCACTTCTGTCTTGTTTTTCCTCTAGTTTCAGAGACAGCTATGTATTCTCTTTTCAGGCATGTATTTAGCACTCTTGTTACAGTTCGTGAGTTTGTGACTCCAGGTTTGAAAGTTTATGTGTTGTTGTATTATGTTATCCTTATTTAGCTTGAGACCGCATTTATTTCCGCTGTTTAACTGTGAACTGTTTAGGTTATTCTATTAAAGTGGTGTTAATATGCTAGTTTATCTATGTAAGTTGGCTTGTCTAGCGGGTTCAACGTTAGACGCCATCACGGCCCGATGGTGGGATATCGGGGCGTGACAGAAAATATTTAATAATATTCAAATCATCTCAGATTTATAAAGATCTGTGAAGAATCAACAGTAATGAAATAGGTTTTCAGAAAAGTAGCAGAGGTGAAGAGAATAGGTCAAGAACCCATAGATTCGTAATAAAAGAAGGAAATATCCTTACTTAAAAATAACAAATGGCCTGAGATAGGCAAGTTTCAAACCAGAACCCATTGGTTTTCCTTGATATATTCTCAAGGATCCAAGAAATCGAAGATCCATGGCGTATAGAAGACCAGGGCTGGTCGGAGAAGACATATGAGCACTATAGGGAGCATCTTTAAGCCGGTGACGACGTTTAGGGGTAGGGTTAGGTCGAGAGAGAGTTGAGATACGAGGGAGATGATGACGGCAGGGGATGTGAAAGAATGAGAGGGTTTGGGTAGGTTAGGGGGTTAACTAAGGTAAGGATAATCGTGGACCGTTGATCAAAATGATCAACAACCACGATTGAACGGTCTAATGGGTCGGGGTAGGCATATTGGGCCAAAAAAAGGTTTGGGCAAGCACTTTGGGTTAATATTAGAGGGGTTTTGGGCTGGTTTGAGGGGTTAGGTCCGGAAAATTATAGGAATCAAATAGGGCTATTTGTTAAATACCAAAAAATTTATAAAAATATATTTTATAAAATAATTAACAGAATATAGAAAATAATTTCATGCATAGAAAAGTTTTAAAATAATTACTCAAAATTTTTTAAAATACAATGAGCTTCTTTCTAGTAAAATAAAGTAATAATGCATGCATGGGTTATAATTGCAAAGTTATTGCAATTGTAACCCCAAAGATGTAAATGTGGCTATTTTTGCAATATTTTAAACCTAATATAAATATAAATAGCAATATTAAGACATGAAATTGTTATAAAGTCATTTATGATGCAACTTGTAATTACTTATGTAAATAAAATACTGAGATAAATTAATTAAAAATCCCTAAAAATGTAAAAATTATGGAAAAATGTCAACTGATGCAAATGCATAGTTTTGAAGGTATATATGTATTTGAAAAAATATTATAGGAATAAAATTGAGTATCAACAGTTGCCCCTCTTTACCCCGGAAGGATGAAAGAGTTGTCGGGTAGAGATATGATGGCCAATTTTGACCGAGCGAGATGATTTGAGAGATTTAGGCCACACTCTGGTTCGTGAGTTGCCTACATATCCCTGGTTTTGCAGGAATCAGGTCGTGTGTAGTTCTGGATTTATCGGCGAAGTATACCGATGAAGTTACCACAAGGACGGTCAGGAGATTTCAGGATAGGTGAATAATGGTTATGGTGAGTGGTCAGGATTGAGATAATTTGTAGGAACTGGTGCGGGATTTCTCCTGTTGGGATAATGGTTCCTTATCGGATCAACTACAAGCAAAGATGTACTACGGGCATATATCTATGCATAAATTTAAACATCATGTAAATTCCCTTCGGACCATGAAAAATCGTCTTTGCACGGTTGAGGATGACGTCCTTAGATTATGATGTCCTGGGCCATGAATTGTTCAGTGAGGGATTCGCAGACCATGAGATGATGTTCTCGGGCCATGAAAAATGGTACCTCCAAACCATGCCGCCTTTGAATAATGATATGCAAATTTGAGAGATCCTCAGGCCATGGCATGACATCTTCCGGCTATGATGCCTTCGGAAAAATTGGCGATATTTCAACCCATGAAATGCAAAGGTATGATGCTAGAAGCAACAAGATAGAGCTTAGTCTTGTGTGGAGTTGAGGAAAGAGCTTATCCCGAGAGAATAGAACAATGCAAGAGAGATAGTGCTTAGACTCGTGCGAGAATTTGAGACAGGGCTTAGTCTCATGCAAAGAGAAGGCAGCGCTTAGCCTTATGCAAATATGGAGGCAAGGCTTAGCCTCATGCAAGATTTGGGACAAGACTTAGTCCCATGCAAAGAGAAGTCAATGCTTAGCCTTATGAAAATATGGAGGCAAGGCTTAGCCTCGTGCAAGATTTGGGACAGGGCTTAGTCCCATGCAGAGAGAAGGAAATGTTTAGCCTTATGCAAATATGGAGGCATGGCTTAGCCTCATGCAAGATTTGGACAAGGCTTAGTCCCATGCAAAGAGAAGGTAGTTCTTAGCCTTATGCAAATATGGAGGCAGGGCTTAGCCTCGTGCAAGATTTGGGACAGGGCTTAGTCTCATGCAAAGAGAAGGCAATGCTTAGCCTTATGCAAATATGGAGGTAGGTCTTAGCCTCGTGCAAGATTTGGGACAGAGCTTAGTCTTATGCAAATAGGGAGGCAGGCTTAGCCTCGTGCAAGATTTGGGACAAGGCTTAGTCCATGAAGTCAGACGCCATACTCACCCAGTTGGCCCACTTCTTAGGATCCTGGCTGATGTACCACGATAAAGCATCTCCTGTAAGACTCCTCATGAAAAGCTCCATTCGGATCCTTTCCAACCCCTACAAGCTTGTCACAATAAGTCCTCAGGTGAACCCTGGGATCACCTGTTCCGTCAAACATTTCGAACTTGGGAGGTTTGTAATTCTCTGGAAGTTCTACATTTGGCTGTATGCATAGGTCTTCATAGTTCAGACCTTCTATCCCTTTGCTTCCTTCGACGCCTTGAACCCGACTTGTTAACTTCTTGAGCTCTTCAGCCAGGTTCTTAATGAGCAGGTCCTTATCAGAGGATTCTGGTATATAGGATATGGGCTGAGTGGAGTGAGGTAGTGTTTCTATGTATATATGGTTGTTTTGGTGACCGGGAGTTTGGGTATAATGGTGATCATTGGAGTTCTGGGTTTCAGGAATGATTTGTGGGCAATTTTGTGGAGTATGGTAGGTGTTTTGCTGATATTGTGGAGGGATAGTTTGATTCTGTGGAGGGGTTGTGTAATAGTGAGGTGCGGGAGGATTTTGTAGATGCTTGTTGGTGTGTTTTACGGTGGTGCAGGGTTCTGAGTTTTAATGGTTGACATCTGGGATATTGAGTGTGAGGGATAGGTGTGCTAAGCTCCGGACCTGCTCGAGCTCAGCCTGGAGTTCTAGTATTTTCTGCTCAAGTCGTGATACTATATCATTTGGGGCCTGAGTACTTCGGCCATCAGAAGCTTCTTCATGTTCAACATGTGTGTTGTTGTTTCTTTTGGTGCTGTTCAAATCATCCATCTTTGCTTTCACTTCGCCTTTTGGTAAACTTGGAGGAGGAGAAGGTGGAGGGCCCATGGAGCTAGTATGATAAGCTGATGATGCCAGTATGCATGAACCAATCTTTGGGGAATGAGAATAATCAAAAGAAAGAAAGAAAAACAAAAGGTATACAAGTGAGTAAGAGTTTTGAAAAGAGTATTTGCAGTATTTAAACACATATTGCAAAATGTAAATTCGCGTCCTATTCTGGGAGCCTCGTTGTGCCCGAGGTTGGCCTAGCGACAAATTGTTTTGGAGAATTTAGATGCCAATAATTGCCTCATATAATTAATATAAAAATAGATGAATCCAACAGGACACTAAGATAATAAAAGATAAGTCACTACTGGCATTTGGCCTTATTACATTTAGAAAAAAAATAGAATCTAATCTACTTGGTCCCAGAAGGACCTTCCCCAGGCTTGATCTTTCTGACTCCATCAATCAGGTCCCCTAGTTCACGCATGCCCAACAAGAGGTATACTCTTTCCAGATGTCCTCCCTCTCTTCCTTCAGCACTCTGGCAGTCAACGACCCTCTTTCTTATCTTTACTTCTAGCTCCATCAAACCCTGTTCTAGATATTCTACCCTTTCATTGGAGGTGGATAGCCATTTCACTCCATTCCCTGATTAATCTCTTGTCTGTCTCGTGTATCTCCTGATGTTCGGCCTCGGAGTTATGAATCCTCTTACGCAACTTGTTGTACTTTACTTGGGTTTCTGCATCTTCGTCTATGACCCTCTTTCCCTGACCAATTCCTGACTTAACTTTCCCAGCTAAGTTGTCCTCCAACCATGCCGGGTAAAAGGGTGCATGTACCGCATGATACCTGTCTGGCTCGATGGTGTCCTTTTTCACAATATACTTTGAGTGCCACATATGCTGAGCTTGACACTTGTAAGGGATGTCTTCATCCTGAAAATCTGCCCGGAAATGACTTATCTTTGTGACCCACGGTATGATCTGCTTCCTTTCTGCCTGCCTATATTCCCCTTAACCCAATCAACACTAAGTAAGGAGCGTCCCTTGACCTGATGATGAACTCGTCAGTAGGGAACCATTCAAACATCCACTGAACCTGATCCTCAGTCAAATTGTCGAAGAACTCCGCCCATTCCTTATCACTCTCTGGTTGAGCAAAGCTATCCGGAATATAAGTCATCCATTTAGGGTGATGGAAGGCAATATGGTCATTCCACGCCCTTCATGGAAACTTCTGGCGATATTTACCCTTTTGGAGATGCTCCATTAACCACAACTGCAGCAGCAAATTGCAGCCCTCGAAATGTTTGGACCCTTTCTGGCAGTAGTCTAAAGTTCGATAGATATCAACTATAATCATAGGGACTATGGTGTATGTCTGTCCCTAAATTCCTTCCATTAGCGTCTTGGTGACCATAGCCAATCTATTGTGAATTCTTTCCCTTTTTGTTGGGAACACTATCATACCCAAGAAGCAAATAATGAACACGAAAACTCTGTGGTGAATATGTCTTAAGGAAGTGATGGAAAAATCATCATGGAAAATACGGTAGGACTTGCTATGACCGTATCTCTCACACAAGTAGTCAAATGGTATATAAGATTTCTTTAAGCACTCCAAGTTGGCGTTCTTTTTCAGACCCATCATTTTTAGAAATTTCCTACCAGTGCTATTTTCTGGTACCAATAACCCAGGGCTGTCCCAAGGTAGCCCAGCAAATCCCCCGATTTCTTCTAAGAGCGGGGTCATTTCTATATCCCCGAAGCGAAACACTGATTTTTCACGATCCCAGAACATGATTGCGGCTTCTATCAACATGTTGTTTGGTTGGATGTCTAGCAGAGAAGGCAAATTTCCCAGGACCTTCTTCACATGTTTTTTGTCACTTCAGGAAATATCTTCACACCAATCTAGTAGCAGTGGTGGTATATTTTGGACCATGCCGAACCTGGGGACCTCGCCTCATTTTCTGCCAAACAAATAAGGTTAGGCCCTTTCCCCCTCCAGATTCGACTATTTATTTATCCATGATTAGCATATTGGCATTTAGTTCTTAAAATTAATGCACAAAACATGGTTGCGTCCGTTGGGATTATGGAAACCCCACTGGACTTTTGGATAAGGTTTGTCTTAAAGGGTTATTATGTGGACAACATACTAACCCGGCTAGGTTTGACCATGATGCATGTACAGTTATAATCAGAGTAAGGTTTCTATGGGGGTCTAGACAAGTACCCTCAAGCGGGCAACTTGAGGGGGAAAGTCACGGAACCGTCGATTGCACCGCTGATCAACTAGTTTTATCGCAAATAAGACTTTCCAAATTTAAAGGGTGATATATAGGAAGAGCGCAACCACTCATCAAGCATTGCTAAAGGATTGATTATGCACGAGTGGAATATGATGTTGAGCATGATTTATGCAGCACTAATAGCATGTTTTCACGTATTTGCAAGTTAGGAAAATAATAAATACGGTATTTAATAATTGAAAGACACTTAAGAAAGGAAAATAAAGAACTAAGTCGGCTTTTGCAGTAAAGGAAATCATAAATGCTCATAACGGGCAATTAAATTCACATAAGAGGAAAGGGAAAGGGTGCGCACATATTAACAAAAGAAGCAATCTTAAGACTAATTTACAAAAAGCAAGTTTGTTATGGTAAATGCCTAAAATCCCCAGCAGAGTCGCCATGCTGTCACGCCCCCCCTTTTTCTCGCGAAATCGGGGTTTTGACATTCGACAACTCCCTTCCTTTTGGAAAAGGGGGTATGAAAATTGAAGAGTCGCCACCTAACAGATTTAAGGTACGTTAGGGAACTTAATGCAAGTAACTCATGAAACTAGTCTACATTACCAGAGATTGGGTAAGGGCTTGAAATTACCTTGAGGGGAAGGTGTTAGGCACCCTCGAGGTCCACAACGGTGGGTCCCGACCAAACTTACTCAGTGAATTAGTCATTAAGAAAATAAAGCAGTTTAAGCACACATATGGAATAGATAAAAAAGACATGGGAATAAATGGGTCCTAGGTTTATTAGCCTATAGGATCACATCTGTGCAATACTCGGTAAACCTTCCTCAACTACAGGGGTTACACGTAGCATTAGCACATGGCATCATATCCTTTACTACACAATTACCCTCCCCTTGGCGGTTACATAAGTGATTCTAATTAAACGTGCTCTAGGCGTGCATTACCCGTCCCTCCTTGTGGTCCCGGCGGTGTTTAGGACCTCTATTTTTAGGCAGTTCTAGACTCTCCTAAAGTGTTTAAAAAGGAAAATCTAAGCGACAACAAAGAACAAACATGACTGTCAAGTAAGACAACAATTAAGGGCTCATGTTTACCTCCACAAATAAACAAGCAATTAGCACGTCTCAAACAATAAGATTTCAGATGTTTTAGAAAAGGTCCTAGAACATGATATCTAGGTGAGCATGACAAACAGAGAATGTGCAGCATTATGTTAAGGCGAAGAGGTAAAGACCTAATCAGTTTGCCTACTAATTTTTAGAACCTGTTGAATCTGGCAAGTCACAAATAAACAAAGCATAGTTTTACACTTTTTATAAGTCCTTAATTACCTATAGGATTGCCTAGGCGTGGTTCAGGGATACCCTATAACATGTTGTCTAAAAATGCAAACATAATTCATGAAATTGACTAAAGGAAAGCAAACAGTTTGAGTTTTAATACGTCCTATAAACATGTTTGTCTAGGTGCTGATTATCACGAAACTGATTTCATACATATTTATCCTGTAACATGGTGTCTAGGCGTTGAAATTGCTTTTAAACATTCTTATAGATAGGACCCGTTATTGATTTAGGCGATGTAGACATGATTTAAAGCGAATACAAACACAGTCCTAAATCAGGATTTCTAATGCACACCAAGGAATGGACATTTTTATTAAGCAGAATTACAACGGTAACTTAATAACAAGATTTCTAGGTGATCATGATTATGCAGAAGCAAAAATTCCGTAACAAATGAGGTAATGAACCTATAACATGTTGCCTAGTATGCCAAGTGGACTTAAAAGCATAGTTTCTGATGCAAATAAACATAGTTTAAACCTAAAAGCATGACTTCTAATGTAAGTAAACATAGTATAGACCTAAAGGCCGGATTTTTACCCGTTTTCCCCACTAAAAATCATATAAGAATTCCTCCCCTTTTACTATTTTCCCCAATATATGTTTACAAAGTTTATTATTACATACCATATAACAAATGAATTACAAAATGAACAGAGCTATTCTATAGGGAGTATGAATAGGCCCAAAGTAAACCTGGAGAACTAGGACTTCAACCAAGTCCAAAGTACTATATCTCATGGTGTCCAAGAAGGAGTATCCTGGTGCATCAGAGTTCCCAAGGCCTCAGGGACCCCAGTCAGTGCTCACACCAAGATCCTTTTGAAAGAAGTAGTCTTTGTGCAGTGTGGAAGGGCCAACCCCAGTGTGCCAGAGTTCGGAGGAATCTCATGGATTCCTAGGCAGTACACACACTGGAGTGGCGGGATCCTAAGTATTCTAAGAGCAGGAGTGAGAGTGCTTGACATAGTTGGAATAACTTTAGGAACATAATATAGAAGTAAAATCTTTAGGAGTAGCAATAGTTTAGAAAACATTTTAGGAGTGAAAAACATGTTGAAAACATTATGAGGGAAAGGAAGGTTCAGAAAACAACAACATAGTCACAAAGCATCACATTGCCCAGATTCAACTTCAGCTTGTTAATTAGTTCTAGTTGAACAAAAAATTACACAAAAGGGAGCAAGGGATTTGGAACACAGGACGTTTGAAACAGAAGCACATAAGAAGAAGGGTGAAAGCAGTCATGCTAGTTAATAGGGGCGCAAAGCATGCAAGAATTAACTAGGGCATACTGATTTAAGGTCTAAACATGAACCACTCAAATCTTACAATCATACTTAGTGATAGGATTAGCATGCTACTTAAGACAAGAGACAAAAAGGCACACAATTTAAGCACTGCGATAAACATATTGGTTAAATACAGTGAGACATAGGTCTAGATACAGAGGTAGTCATGTTGAGTAATACAGAAAGAGACACAGAAATTCAATCACACAAAGTAGCCATACTAGTTTGGGTTATAGGACAGGGAAGACACAAAGTAAATAGACTGTTTTAAGACCATATTAAATACTCAAGCAGAAGGGACATGCTGATTAAAACAATGAACAAGAGACGGTGAAACTTAAGCATACTGATCAAAGCAGCAAACAGGAAAAAACATAGAATTAAGTACATAAGCAATTAAACTACTGCAGAAAGAGACATGGATTTAACAGCTATGGAGAAACAAGGAGCATATAGGTTTAAACTTCATATTAGAAGGAATGGCATTAGGATCAGAAACATACCAGTTAAGGAAGCAAGATACAAAAAGTACCTAGCCTTGGCTTTCAGCCGGCTAGACAAGCAGTTAGCACAAGTGGCAGAAAAAGAGAGAAGAGAGATAATTTTGTGTGAGTGTGTATTCTTGAACTAATGTTCGTCTAAGAGGAAAAACAAGAGTGTATTTATAGAACTTAGAGAGTAGGACAAATAAGGTAAAGGAATCAAAAGTCAGTCAATTAAGGACAATCACAGAATTACATAATCAAATCACATAAAGGGGGTTCGGAATAGACCCCTTAATTAGGGTGATATATAATAAACGGTAAAAACAGGGGTTTAATTAAGGCAAGGAGTCCAAATCATACCAAATAAGGGGTCGGTAAGAATCCCAAAATTATACGGGAAATTAATTAAGGCATAGATGACCAACTAAATTCATAAACAAGGAAACAAACACAATCTATGCACATGAATCTTAACGGTTGTCAGAAAAACCTTCAAAAGAATACTGATTTCCGGGAAAGAATTACTCAAAATCCATAAATAGAAATTAAACTAAGTAAGACCTCACAGAAATATAGAACTTAGCCGGAAAAACAGGTTCGAACCCTAACAGAGATTAATTAGGGCAAAACCACAAAAATACTGGATTTAACAAGGAAGAAGGTTTAAGTCCAAAAGATAGAGTAAACTAATACGATTGGTATCACAGAAATACCCAAAATCGAAGCAAAGATTGAAGAAATCAGTATATCATATAAAATCCACTAGGGTTTGCAAAAATCAGTCACGATGATGAAAGAACACTTATAAAAACATTAAGTGGTTAGAAAATCTTTGCAGAAAGTCCGGGATAAACCCTAGTTTAGAAAGAGCGACAAAAAATCTAAATTAATTAATTAAAACGGGAGATTTTTGAGGGAAAACATTTAATAATATTCAAATCATCTCAGATCTATAAAGATCTGAGAAGAATCAACATTAATGAAATAGGGTTTTCAGAAAAGTAGCAGAGGTGAAGAGAATAGGTCAAGAACCCATAGATTCGTAATAAAACAAGGAAAGATCCTTACTTGCAAACAACAAATGGCCTGAGACAGGCAAGTTTCGAACTAGAACCTGTTGGGTTTCCTTGAGATCTTCTCAAGGATCCAAGAAATCGAAGATCCATGGCGTATAGAAGACCAGGGCTGGTTAGAGAAGACATAGGAGCACCGTGGGGAGGAGGTTTACGCTGGTGACGACGTTTAGGGTTAGGGTTAGGTCGAGAGAGAGTTGAGAGACGAGGAAAATGATGACGACGAGGGCTGGGAAAGAATGAGAGGGTCTGGGTAGGTTAGGGGGGTTAATTAAGGTAAGGATAATCGTGGACCATTGATCAAAATGATCAACGGCCACGATTGAACGGGCTAGTGGGTCGGGGCAGGCAGATTGGGCCAAAAATAGGTTTGGGCTAGAACTTTGGGTTAATATTAGAGGGATTTTGGGCTGGTTTGAGGGGTTAGGTCCGGAAAATCGTAGGAATCAAATAGGGCTATTTGTTAAATACCCAAACAATTTATAAAAAAACATTTTATAAAATAATTAACAAATTATAAAAAATCATTTCATGCATAGAAATGTTTTAAAATAATTACTCAACATTTTTAAAAATACAATGAGCTACTTTCTAGTAAAATAATGTAATAATGCATGCATGGGCTATCATTGCAAAGTTATTGCAACTGTAACCCCAAAGATGTAAATGTGGCTATTTGTGAAATATTCTAAACCTAATATAAACATAAATAGCAATATTAAGCCATAAAATTATTTAAATTCATTTGTGATGCAGTTTGTAATTATTTATGTAAATAAAATATTGGGATAAATTAATTAAAATCCCTAAAAATGTAGAAATTATGAAAAAATGTCAATTGATGCAAATGCATAGTTTTGAAGGTATATATGTATTTGAAAAAATATTATAGGAAACAATTACGTATCAGCACATGGCTGTCCAGAATTCCTCTTTTGTGACCAGAAATGATTAGCTTCTTCGAAGGTTACAAGCCATATGTAGTGACTAAGAGAGTGACGTGGCAGCTTCCTTATGAAGGGTGGTTTAAGTGCAACACTGATGGAGAATCAAGAGGTAATACTGGACCAAGCTCATATTTTTTTGTGTATGAAATCATGCTGGTGATTTGGTGTTTGCTAAGGCAAAAGAGATAGTGGAGGCAACAAACATAGTGGCGGAAGAAAAGGCAATTGTGGAGGGGTTGGTATATTGTGTGGAAAGGCAGCTTCAGCCTTTGATTATGGAGACTGACTCTTTGGTAACGAGTAAAATAATTGATGATAAATGGGAAACTCCATGGTGTATAGGGGATGAAGTGAGGAATATTAAGGAGATAAAGAGTATCTACAATGTGCTCTTTCAGGATATTCTATGGGAATGCAACACTATTGCTGATTTTTTAGCTAACCTAGTTTTCTCTTTTGCAGGTACAATCACATTTCACTCGTTTCATGATTTTTCAATTGAAGGAAAAATATTGATCAACATGGACAAATCACAAGTACCTAACCTAAGGGTTAGGGTTGCCAAGAGAAAAGATATTGATTAATGAACACAACTGTTTCTTCATTGCCTGATCTTGCTTCATGCTATGTTTTTGGTTTTTTTATAGATGTTGTTAAATGGTTTCCCAGTGGTATTAACATTTTATCATGCTCAACCCGGGCGTGGTTTGACAGTATTCAAAACTGGTAAAACAACCAGGCATCAGGTATTTCCTACTACAAGCTTACAAGGTCTCACACTTCTTCTTACTATGTTTTGGTACAAATTCTTATTTGAGGTTACTTATACACTTTGGTTTCGTTTTGTGAACGAGTTTAGACAGTGTATAAATAATCTAAGCATTTCCATGAAGTTAGATAAGGCATTACATCATCTGCTGCCTTCACTCTCTCTATTGTGTTGTGTATTGTGTTATCATTTTTCAGTGGTATTAGTGTGTTGTCACACTCAACCTGGAGATGGTAAGGCAATGTACAAGTTCTTCTTGATAAGTGAGCAGGTGGAGTATCAGTTTGTTATTTGTGAAAATTCAAAATTTTGCTTTGGTTGGAGATGGAAGCCAACTTGGAGTTGTTCAAGCTGGAGCAACATACTTTGTTGGGAGATCTGCTTTGCTTCAATTCTGTGGTGTATTTATTTGGAATTCACACTAGCCTTGTCCATTGGATCCTTGATTGGAATGCATACCCTGGCGCCTGGTGAAAGCATTAGAGGTGCTACTTGGTACTAGCTCTTTAGTTTTTCTTTCCTTGATCATAGTAATAGGTAGTAGTATTGTTCATCTTTTATTTATTTTTGGACATCTTCTAAGCTTTGGAACCAATTTTGGGAGTTTATATATATATATATATATATATATTAGACACTAGGCAGCCTGTCTAGTGGTATATTTGCTTTAAAAAAAAAGAATCAGTCCAACAAAGAAACAAATAGAAAAACTAAAAATCTGATAATTAATTCTTTAAACTTTAAAACTAAAAGTTTTAACTGAAGTATTAAGATGAGAAATTCAGAAAAGTTTAAAACTTACTCTAAGGATTAATGTCTGAAGATGAAGAGTAATTGCGTAGAGAATTGAGAGAATGAGTGAAGCCATAAGGTGTTAAAATAGCAACACCAGCTTTTATCCATTAGTATTTACTTTGACTTACTAGTTTAGTAGGATAGATGTTGGTAGTTTTGTTTTACCGAGTCTTTTGTGTTCTCCTTATTTTCTGGTGACTGTTGTGGAATTCTGCAGCAAGATGTGGAAAAGCTTTTACAGTGTATGCCTATAAAAGGCACCAATCCAATCTCTTTCACCGTACCCTTTTTCTTTTGCTTCCCTCTAGTTTATTGAGTGTTCGTCTTCTGTAATAAAATAGAAGTTCTGTTATTTTGCTCAATACAGAGAAGTCTTCCTTTTATCCTAAAATTATTGTCTTGTATCTTTGTTTTATTCAACATATTTGGTATCAGAGCTAGGCCATAGAAGAGAGGAAGAGTGTTTTGGTAAAGTCACACAACACTTTTGACCATATAAGTTGTTGGTGACAGCTTTCTTTTTATTGAGCAAAAGTTATTATCTTACAGAAAGATGACTGAGCTTCAAGCCATAGGTGGAATTACAAAACTCAACCATCAAAATTACAAGACATGGATAACATGTATGATTTTCTACATGGAAGGCCAAGATCTTTGGGAGGTTGTTAATGGAAGCGAAGTCAAACCGGGGGCAGAAGAACCTAATGGTGCACTTCTAAAATGGAAGATTAAAGCAGGCAAAGCATTGTTTGCCCTCAAAACCACCATTGAAGAAGACGTGCTGGAACATATACGAGATGCTACAACACCAAACGAAGCTTGGGGCACGCTATCTGCACTCTTTTCAAAGAAGAATGACACACGACTACAACTTTTAGAAAGTGAGTTGTTGTCAATAGCGCAACATGATATGAGCATTGCGCAATACTTTCACAAGGTGAAGCCGATATGCAGTGAAATTTCAGAATTTGATCCAACAACTCCAATTGGCGAAACCAGGATGAAAAGAATAATCATCCATTGTTTGAGATATGAATTTAGAGGCTTTATTACTGCCGTACAAGGATGGCCAAATCAACCATCACTTGTTGAGTTTGAGAATTTGCTTGCTGGTCAAGAAGCCATGGGTAAGCAAATGGGAGTTCCACAGAAGGGTGAGGAGGAAGCGCTCTACACCAATAAAAGCAAAGGGAAATTCAAGCAACACAATGTTTATTGATCCAAAAGAAATGACGACAAGACAAAAGCTCATCAAGGAGAAGGAAGTTATCGTCTAGGGGGAACTCCAAAGAATTATGGAAACAACAAAAGGTTTGAAGGAAAATGCAACAACAGTGGTAAGAAGGGCCATAAAGCTAATGTCTGTTGGTCTAAGAAAAGTTTTGTGAAGAGTAATGCTGCTACTTCCAATACAAAGGAAAGAAGTGAAGATGACTGGGATGCAGAAGCTTGCTTTGCTGCAGAAGAAGAAGAGTTAGCTCTAACAGTAACAAATAACTGGGATGCTGAAGAAGAAGAGGTGTTAGCTCTCACAGCAACAACCTCAAGACATATTGATTATGAGAACGACTGGATCGTTGACTCAGGATGCTCAAATCATATGACTGGTGATAAAGAGAAGCTGCAAAATTTGTCCGAGTACAAGGGGGATCGTGAGGTGGTGACAGCCGACGACACAAAATTACCGATAGCTCACGTCGTTAAGACTGTAGTGTCTCCAAAGAATAGTCCTGACCCGATGTTGCTTCAAAATGTTTATCACGTCCCATGTATGAGGAAAAATCTTCTTTCGGTAGAACAATTAACATTGTTGGGCCTTTTTGTTCTGTTTGGTCCGCAAGATGTAATGATATTTCATGACCTGGAGATTACAAAAGAGCCAGTGTTAAAGGGAAAGAGATTGAATTCCGTCTATGTGATGTCGGCAGAAACCACGTATGTAGACAAGACGAAGAAGAACGAGACTGCAGACTTATGGCATATGAGACTGAGTCACGTTAGCTACTCTAATTTAAGTGTCATGATGGAAAATTCAATGTTGAAGGGTCTTCCCAAACTTGAAATAAGAGCAGATGTAATATGTGCGGGCTGTCAGTATGGTAAAGCGCATCAATTGTCGTATGAGGAGTCAAAATATAAAGCAAAAGAACCACTAGAATTAGTTCACTCTGATGTGTTCGGACCTGTCAAGCAAGAATATGTTGGTGGGATGAAATATATGGTCACCTTCATTGATGATTTTTCGAGGTATGTGTGGATTTACTTCTTAAAGGAAAAATATGATACATTTTCAAAATTCAAAGAGTTCAAAAAGGATGCTGAATCAGAAATTGATAAGAAAATTCTTTGCCTGCGGACTGACAATGGTGGGGAATGTACCTCAAATGAATTTTATGACTTCCTTCGGGAATATCGAATACGTCATCAATTCACGTGTGCAAACACGCTGCAACAAAATGGTGTAGTGGAAAGGAAGAGCAGCCATCTAGCAGAAATCTGTCGGAGTATGCTTCATGTAAAAAATGTCCCAGGACAATTTTGGGCAGAAGCAATGAAGACAGCATCCTTTGTGATTAACAGACTTCCTCAACAAAGGTTATGCTTTCTTTCACCTTTTGAGAAGTTGTGGAATACAAAACCTTCAGTTAGCTATTTTTGAGTTTTTGGATGTGTTTGTTATGTATTCGTTCCTGATCATTTACGTAGCAAGATTGATAAAAAAGCTATTAGGTGCATATTTGTGGGATATGATGGACAAAGGAAAGGGTGGAGGTGTTGTGACCCTACAACAGGAAAGTGTTACACGAGCCGAAATGTGGTGTCCGATGAAACATTTTCTTGGTGGTACTCAAAAAGGAAGATATTACCAGATTCTGATGATTTCAAAGATAAGCTGAAATCTGCTGAAATTCAATTAAGTTCCTATGATGCAAAAGACGAAAATGATGGTGGCAATGAAGATGAAGATGTTGATGGTAATGAAGAATGTATTTCTCAAAGTCCTTGGCAAACTGGTGTGTACCAACAACCAAGTGATAAAGGCGAGTCCATTGAAGCAGTTGCACCAACTCAACTCAGAAGATCAACAAGGACAAAAAGCCAAATCCCAAATATGCAAATGCTGCCATAGTAGAAGGAGCAGATGCAAAAGAACCTGAGACATTTGAAGAAGCATTTCAAAATCTGAAGTGGATTAAAGCTATGGAAGAGGAAATTACTACATTAGAACGAAACCATACTTGGGAGCTCGTGCCAAAGCCAAGAGATGTGAAACGTTTGGTAGATGGATCCATAGAAAGACACAAGGATCGGCTGGTAGCTCGATGATTTTCTCAACAATATGGACTAGACTATGATGAAATGTTTAGTCCGGTATCAAAGCTCACAAGTTTCCGGGTCTTACTTGCACTTGCAGCTAACAAAGACTTGAACTTATGCAGTTGTTGACTGACTTGAATCAACCAACAGATTATGCAATTCAATTGTATTGTGACAACCAGTCAGCAATACATCTTGCAGAGAATCCAATTTTCCATGCTAGGACTAAACATGTAGAGGTGCACTATCACTTTATCAGAGAAAAAGTCTTGCAAGAGGAAATCAGTTTGAAGTACATTGATACAGAGAATCAAGTTGCAGATGTGTTCACTAAAGGCTTGAGTATCAACAAGTTTGGAAGGTTTCGTTTGCAACTAGGAATGACAAAAAAGAAAAATGGAAGCTGACGTTGAGGGGGAGTGTTAAAATAGCAACACCAGCTTTTATCCATTAGTATTTACTTTGACTTACTAGTTTAGTAGGATAGATGTTGGTAGTTTTGTTTTACCTAGTCTTTAGTGTTTTCCTTATTTTCTGGTGACTGTTGTGGACTTCTGCAGTAAGATGTGGAAAAGTTGTTACAGTGTATGCCTATAAAAGGCACCAATCCAATATCTTTCACCGTACCCTTTTTTTGCTTCCCTCTAGTTTATTGAGTGTTCTTCTTCTTTAATAAAATAGAAGTTCTGTTATTTTCCTCAATACAGAGAAGTCTTCCTTTTATCCTAAAATTATTTCCTTGTATCTTTGTTTTATTCAACATAAGGTGGCATTATATACTTAGTGGGTAAAATTATAATTTTGATAAAGCTTATTTCACTATCGATTAAACCGCTAAAGAAAATTGGGTAAACCGAGACCCGAACTGATAACCCAATAGTCAAATAACAGTAAACTATTACCGAACTATTGACCCTATAACTCGATATCGATAACCTAATAGCATTTTATCCGTTCGAACTGTTGGTTATACCCGATGTATGCCTAGCTCTACAAGCTAATTGCCGCTAAGTCCAACACTCGCCACAAGACCATTTCTATGGCTGACACAAGCGCCACTAAGTAAAATTTATGATTTTTTTCGTCACGTTATAGATCGAAATCCTATTTGTAACATTTTCTTGGGAGTATTACTATAGTGTTTGAAAAAAAACATCTCTTTTGCTACGACATTCACTTTGAATGACTTTTTATTTAATTGATTCTATCGTATGGTAGCAATTCCTTTTATAGATGAGAACTGAGAATTACAACAAAAGGGAGGTTGTAATTCAATAAGGGGTTTTGAAACTATACAGTTTTGAAAAAGTTTGTGTATAAAGACACAAGAGATGCCAAAGCCAAGAGATTTATCAATCGAGCAGATGGATCCATAGAAAGACACAAGGCTCGTCTGGTAGCTCGAGGAGTTTCTCAACAATATGGACTAGACTATGATGAAACGTTTAGTCCGGTAGCAAATCTCACAAGTGTCCGGGTCTTACTTGCACTTGCAGCTAACAAAGACTGGAACTTATGGAAGATGGACATTAAAAATGCTTTTTTACATGGAGAGCTAGATCGAGAGATCTACATAGTTCAACCTATGGGTTTACATAATGAAGATCATCCTGACTATGTTTTAAAATTACGGAAGGCGTTGTATGGATTAAAACAAGCTCCACGAGCCTGGTACGGTAAGATTGCTGAGTTCTTGACTCACAATGGTTATTTGGTAACACCTGCAGACTCTAGTTTGTTTATCAAGGCTAATGGAGGAAAAATAGCTATAGTGCTAGTTTATGTGGATGATCTAATCATAACAGGAGATTTTCAAGAAGAAATCCTAAGAACAAAGGAGAATCTTTCAGTTCGTTTTCAGATGAAAGAACTTGGGCAGCTCAAGCATTTTCTTGGTCTAGAGGTTGATCGAAATCAAGAAGGAATACTTCTCCATCAGCAGAAATATTCTAGAGAATTGTTGCATAAATTTGGCATGCTTGAATGTAAGAAAATTTTGACGCTGATAGAACCAAATGTCAAAATGTGTGCACATGAAGGAAAAGATTTGGAAGATGCAACGAAAGTTGGTGTGATGAGTCGATACATGCAAAATCCAAAGAAGTCTCATCTTGACGCAGTTCGTCGAATTTTGAGATATGTGAAGAATACACTTGGCTATGCTATTCTGTATAAGAAAGGTGAAGATTGTAATCTAGTTGGTTATTGCGACACTGACTATGCAGGAGATCAGATACTCGACGCTCAACTACTAGATATGTGTTTATGCTTGCATCAGAAGCAATTTCTTGGCGTAGCAAAAGGCAGCCAACTGTGTCTTTATCAACAACAGAAGTAGAGTACCGAGTCGCGGCAATGGCAGCTCAAGAGAGCGCTTGGCTTATGCAGTTGTTGACTGACTTGAATCAACCAACAGATTATGCAATTCAATTGTATTTTGACAACCAGTCAGCAATACATCTTGCAGAGAATCCAATTTTCCATGCTAGGACTAAACATGTAGAGGTGCACTATCACTTTATCAGAGAAAAAGTCTTGCAAGAGGAAATCAGTTTGAAGTACATTGATAAAGAGAATCAAGTTGCAGATGTGTTCACTAAAGGCTTGAGTATCAATAAGTTTGGAAGGTTTTGTTTGCAACTAGGAATGATAAAAAAGAAAAATGGAAGCTGACGTTGCGGGGGAGTGTTAAAATAGCAACACCAGCTTTTATCCATTAGTATTTACTTTGACTTACTAGTTTAGTAGGATAGATATTGGTAGTTTTGTTTTACCGAGTCTTTAGTGTTTTCCTTATTTTCTAGTGACTGTTGTGGACTTCTGCAGCAAGATGTGGAAAAGTTGTTACAGTGTATGCCTATAAAAGGCACCAGTCCAATATCTTTCACCGTACCCTTTTTTTGCTTCCCTCTAGTTTATTGAGTGTTCTTCTTCTTTAATAAAATAGAAGTTCTGTTATTTCGCTCAATACAGAGAAGTCTTCCTTTTATCCTAAAATTATTTCCTTGTATCTTTGTTTTATTCAACATAAGGTGGCATTATATACTTAGTGAGTAAAATTATAATTTTGATAAAGCTTATTTCACTATCGATTAAACCGCTAAAGAAAATTGGGTAAACCGAGAGCCGAACTGATAACTCAATAGTCAAATAACAGTAAACTATTATCGAACTATTGACCCTATAACTCGATATCGATAATCCAATAGCATTGTATCCGTTCGAACTGTCGATTATACCCAATATATGCCTAGCTCTACAAGCTAATCGCCGCTAAGTCCAACACTCGCCACAAGACCATTTCTATGGCTGACACAAGCGCCACTAAGTAAAATTTATGATTTTTTTCGTCACGTTATAGATCGAAATCCGATTTATAACATTTTCTTGGGAGTATTACTATAATGTTTGAAAAAAAACTTCGCTTTTGCTACGACATTCACGTTGAATGACTTTTTATTTAATTGATTCTATCGTATGGTAGCAATTCCCTTTATAGATGAGAACTGAGAATTACAACAAAAGGGAGGCTGTACTTCAATAAGGGGTTTTGAAACTATACAGTTTTGAAAAAGTTTGTGTATAAAGAGGGAGCTAGCATAAGGGGTGGATCAGTGCTGCTGATACCTGAGCTGGCCTGGCACAAGAGATCGAGGTACTTTGCCATTAATTATAAGAGGGAAAAAAAGGTACTCCAAGTGTAGCGTGTTATGTGAACGAGACGACAAGATCAAACAACTTGGGATCCAGTGCAAAGGTGCTTTCAATATTTGTGCAAAATTCCCATACCAAACTAGCTAGCAAGTTCAGAGAGGACGAAACTATTCAAACTGAGCAACGCCATTGAAAAACAGTTAGAGTTTAGAAAAAAGTCATTGAAAAATAATTACTATTTTAACTGAAACACGGAAAATTACAATATAGTATGCTTGATTTTGTAGCTCATGTGAATAGCTAGCTTCCCGCATATTATATTGTAAGAAGTTCCAACTCCAGCATATTATACTGAAATCTGGCTATTTCTGATTTTCCTAGCTAGCTAGCCAGGCCCACCAACTTTGGACCACATATACTCCATATAATAGCTAGCGTTCGTCTCTATCTTTACGGCTGTTATGCAAAAGAGCCTCGAAGTGTTACTATCAGGTAACGACAGACTCCCCTCCCTACCCGCACTGCACAAAGATATAGTACGTTGTAATTAATTTGCACTGAGTTTGGTTGTTTTCTGGGATCTGGTGCATGGCAATTCTTCTCATTTGTCACTGTTAGGGCCAAACCTCCTTTTTCTTACAACTCACGTTCTGTCATCTTCAATTCCTCTCTGTCCAGCCACTACCGTTTACATACATATATATAAGAGTACATTAATCATTTAATACTCTCACTTTAATATTAACAGATCACGTATAAGTTCAAATTTTCATATATATGATCTGTAGATGACCAGCGGGCCTTGCCTCTATCTCCTATTTTCAGTTCCATTTTGCAACCTAGTCTAGGGCCGCACCAGCTCTCACTTGCGATTTACATTAATGACTTGAAATTTTATTTATTTTCTTCTTTCTGTTTTAGAAAAGCGGGACCCACCCTATTCCTATGTCCTAACGAACCCCATTGTTCTTTATCGGATACTAGCAGTAATATATAGTCGGATTGGGATGGGGTAAAGATTTACAGTACTGGTCGTCTTTTTGAAAATTAAACTGCCACGATCCTCATACAGCAACGCTGCCCTCGCAGGGGCGGAATTCGCTTTGTTGAAAAATAATATTCTGTATATTTATAATAAATATATTCTTATATAAACAATAACTTAGAACCCACTTAATACAATTGCGAGTCGGTCTAGCAGGTTCAAAATATATGGATGGTACTAAGTTTCGAATCCATTCGGTGCTTGGTCCAACATATTTTTAGCGGAAGGAGTTTTACGTACTCCCCCAAGGCAAAGACTCTTTGTCCCTTCTGAATTTATTACTCTCATGTCCTCTTCTTTTTACTATTTTACTTTATTTTCTTTGCTTGAAATCAATAATATTTATTCTATAGTTTAATTTGCTTTAAAAAATTAAACCTATCTACAACATGAATTTGATTCAAATTTTAATGATATTTATTCAAATTATGTCTTTGTTAGTTTTATTTTAATTTTATTCTATGTTGAAATGTCTATCTGTTATACTAAATTTTCGGATTTGGTATATATATAACTTTTTTTCACAAATTATTGAAATTATTTTAGTCTTTATAAAAAAAATTATTCTCTTTTGTTTAGAATTAACAACTTCTAACATAATAACAAGAAAAAATCTAGATTTTATATGAATATCATAGAGCTTGTACTTTTATTAAACTGAATTTCTTGAAGTAAAATTTATTAAATAAAATAAATAAATTGCTAAAAATAGAAACATATAACTTTTTTTATCTGTTTAAAAATATTTTAACTTTGTTAAAACTATAGGGCGCGACTTTAAAATGACTTTTTGATTTTTTTTTTGAGAAGAAAAAGTGATCAAACCTTATTTATATGCTTGTCATACCCAACACCGTTTATACTAATGCATATTGTTGTTTTTCTTTTGAACTCGCTTGTGTAAAATTCTGAGTTTACCACTGCATGAGAGAGAGAGTTTGGTATTAATTGAGTTTTGAAAGAGAAAATATCTCTCATTCTTTACTGCCTTCCCAGGCTAAACATATTATGTTTCATATTATAACAAGCTAGCTTTGTATAAGTGTAGCCCCTTTAAAGAATGTACCATCCCAATTCATGTAACGTGTTTGATTGCATATGAGTTTTAAGAGCAAAAGAGGCAAGATTTTTGAAAATGGTAGTCTAAACTAACTCATAAACTTTTGTGTGATTATTAACTATCTGCAAAATGAGCAGTTTTAAATTAAGTTATCTCTCGAAAAAAGTTTTTTTTTCTTTTTGCGACAAATTAAAAAGAAAAATGTGCTACAAAAAAGCAGGAGAAAGGGAGTATATAACTATTTTACATTCCTCAATCCACACATATAGTTACCCCTCCCCTCCCCGGGGTACTCACAAAAATTATATAACTATTTTACATTCCTCAATCCACACATATAGTTACGCCGCCCACCCCCACCCCGACACCCTTGTATTTTTAAGTATATAACTATTTTACATAAATGTATGACTAAAGTAGGAGTAGGACTTAAATGAACATGAGCTCCCTAGCTAACCCCTAGAAATTAGAATGTGGTCTCTATCGTATATTTCATTCCCACTTTTCCATGTGCTGCTCCATCTTTAGAAATTAGAACGTGGCCTCTTTCCTTTGCTATACTCTTTTTATACGTAAATAATAGAGGCTGGTATTTTTAAGAAATCTCAAATGAACACTTTCTTTTACTTTGAATAAAAATTTGCACATTTTGGAGATGGATTTAACTTATAAAATATTAATCGTGTAAAGAATTTTATATGTACTAATCAATTCTGGTAAAATCAGTGAAGTATATATAAAACGCAGAGTGGTCGACCTTTTATCTAGTATTATTTATTGGAAAAAAGGTCCAAAATGTGCCTAACCTATTAGATTTGGCTCAAGTTTTCCTTCATTCGACCTATTGACCGTTTCCTATTATTTATTCACCACAATCTCAAGGCACGGCACCGATCCTCATGGATTTTTAATTTTATAAAAGTAAGATTTAACATTTAAAAAATATAAAATATTAGTACGTATAGTAAATACATTAAAGTTTGTATAAGGTTGAAAAGAAAAAAAAATGTACAGATCATTCAACGTGAAATTCTAAGCCATACAATTCTTAATCACGGAACAACAACAACAACTACTACTACGACAACAAACCCAACAAATTTCTGCAAGTAAGGTCAGGGGAGGGTAATAATCACATAACAACATATTAAATTATAGTAGCATTCAATTGCAATGATCTACACATGAAAAGGTTGTATGCGTGAAGACAAGCATATGGATGATCGATCACTATCAGAAAAGTTAAAGAATTATAATCCGACTCAGATGGTATTTAAGGGTGTTGCCAATCGAGCTGCATGCGCTCGATAAGATACTGCGTACTAAGGTTGTGATGTATATATGTACGTATATAGGTAGGTAGAAATTAGCAGAGAGAATGTACTATGAAACGAAGAGATGGCAGCCTGCAGTTTCGCTAACTAAAACGTGAAAAGCTCAGCAGATGGCACTCAAAAGGTTTTGTTATGTTTGTCTGCCCACAACCCAGCCAACACACCAGACTCACTGTCCATACGCTTTTTGACTCCCATCACTTTATATAGCCATGTCATGTGTTTCATCAATCTCTATGGACTTTTTACACTAGATTAATTAATGGAATTCTTGTTAGCTAGCTTTGCTTCAAATTATTATCTAGTGTAGGAATACCTTTAAACCTGGAATCTATGTACTAGCTAGCTACTCAACTATGTGAACTGTAAAGACTTACTAGACTATAGGGTGGACTTTAATTATGTTGACACTTGATTCGTGATAAGTGAAGTAGTAGGAGGTTAGCTCCCACTGTCAGATATATCCATGACACCTATATAGCAAACCTGCTTCCGCACCCTAATTGAGCCACACCGAACCAACCCCCATAATATTATGAGAGAGAGATTATTCAACTTTGCCCCCAATGTGCTTCACTTGAATTTACATTAAACAACAAAATCACTTGAAATCTATGCTCTACTTTACCTGATATGACTCGAAAAAACAATAACCCTCCTCCCCCCTCCCCAAATTAATCCACTCTAAGCTAGTTGGTTGGACATCTTATAGTATAACAAATTAAAGATGTTACAAAAGAGGAGTGGACTGGACCTGACCCCTAGGCCCAAGGCTACATAAAGTATATTCTAACTTGGCCTCCTAGTATACATTCTAGCTTACAAAAAATTTGCCTTATCATATCTTCTCCTAAAGCTTGGCAACTGCCACCGATCAAGTTGGTAAGGCCCTTTAGAACCTCTAGGCAGCTGTTGAAATGTGTAATAGGTGTTAGCCTTATGTAAGTATTGAGTAATAGTAAGATCTTTTCGCTTCAAGTTTTGGAATTGCATGTTAAGATTGAGAATCATTGTTTCGCTTCAAGGGCATCCCAAACTCCTTTCGATGTGTTTAATTAGGCAATGGCTATTGACAATGTTTCTTCAGAAAGAGATGAGATTAGAACACTCAAGATCCTTTGATCAGGTTGTATATATTGAATGTAGTCTGCATTTTATTGGTTGACATTTGTACCTTCAATTGAAATTTGAGATGGTGGACATGAAAGGCTTTCATCAACATAACTATGGACATTTTATCCACAAAGGAAAGGTGGTAGTACGCCAAAATAAATATTTTGCGGCAAGAAATCAACAAGGACAAAAGCGTTTTCCTCGCTAGAAACTTCAGAGATAAGAGAACTAACAAAAAAATTAGAAGATGGACTAGGTTTAGGTAAGTCTAGTTTCCTTTCACATGCTTAGGATGCCCTATCTATATTGGAAAAAAAGAAGGTATACCATTTCATAGACCTTGCCACAAAAGTGCGGGCGTTGGCAAGGAGCTTTTCTCTTTAGCGGGAAGAATAATAATATGATCGTGCATATAATATCTCAAGTCCAAAAAAGTATTGGGGAGAGTAAGGCAGGACATGATACATCTGCAGCTTACCGAGGACGTGGTCATTGATAGGAAGATGTGAGGATCGAGAACTAGGGTAGAAGGCTAGTAGATAGTCACACATTTATTCTTTTCTTACATTAGTATCAATAGTATTCTCTTATTTTCTTATACTTAGATCTTTATTACTATCGATTGTTTCTTTTGCGTCAGTGTTCTTATTATTTTGTTGATGTTGGTACTGCTTCTTTTTACTGCTTCTTTTCCATGGTTTCTTCACTACCGTATTTCTTTTCAATATTGTTGTAACTATGCTTTTCCTGAGCCAATAATCAATCGAAAATAGTCTTTCTATCTTCACAAGGTAGGGATAAGGTTGTTCACACATTACCCATCCTAGACCCCATTTGGGAGATCACACTGGGTTTGGTGGAATAGACAAGCCAATTTACAAGTCCTCCTTCAAATTACCCCATCTAAAGTATTGAGAATTATGGAAAGCCAGATGTGCCAAGTACATAAATATGGTAATTAAGAACTTAATTTCTATTTTTAGAACCTATCAACAAATTTATTTCAGGTTAAAATCTCTATGGGAGATAAGTATAACAATATGGATTGGGGTGAACCTGGAATATAGTGTCTGTCAAGTAAAAGACTAAACTGAGAAGTGTCATGGTCAAATGGGAAAAACCAGAAGAAAAATCATGGAAACTCAACGCATATGGAAGCTTCATGGATAACCAAGGTAGAACAGACGCTGGTGTTGTTGTTAGAAATAGAATTGGGCACATGGTCATGGCTTTTGCCAACCCATTCCAACTCTTGACTAACAATTGCTCTGAAGTCCAAGCTGCCCTACAAGGATCCTTTGATGCTATGATCAGAATTGACAATCTCAACTTGGAACTAAACTCAATCTTAGTAGTCAATATGATCCTCCGAATTTACAAGATCCCATGAAAGTTGCAAGATGATGACATTGCTCAAATACAACACAAAGTCCAATAGAATAGTATCTAGCAGTGCAAGGGAATGGAGTAGTGATTTATTATCTAAATTCGCAACTTCCCTCACAGAAAAGAGAGCTTCTTGACGGAGAGTGATTGTGTAATACCCCAGACTTTATACATAGTCCCACGTCGGCAAAACACAAGAGGGATATTGGATATATAAGTTAAATACATAGTCCCACGTCGGCAAAACACAAGAGGGATATTGGATATATAAGTTAACAAGCTTTACACCCTGGTGACATGTTTTAAAGCCGTGAGGGCCTAGGTCAATAGTGGACAATATCACCAGCGAATTGGGCTGTTATAGATGTACCTTCCTAATGAAGTGAGAGGAGCTCTTAGAATGAATAGGATGCAAATCCCAGCCTTTAGAATAAGGGCAAGAAAGCATTCAAGATGATTTATTGAACCTCCATTGTCCCCTAATTGAAGAGCTATTGGTGTTCTAACTAGTCCCTATCCTTAGTAGTTCTTCACTTCTTTTGAATCATGTGCTTGCACATTGTAGCTTTGGCATGAGACCAATAAAACAGTAGCATTTTGACAATGTCTCTCTTATGGGAGGTATTGGTTCTCTGTCCTCCTCTTCAGTAGGTAGGGATCAATGTCAAATCCTCCATTACCAGAGAAGGTGGAAGCCTGGGTGGATGGATTAAAAAAAATAGATGAAGTAGTGAGCATTATTGAGTGTTGTGGGTGAGGAAGAAGGGAGAGGATTCAATTGTGACTACGGAAATGAAGGCGGAGAAGAATCCGACATGGCTCTAATACCACGTAAACCACATATTATGTGTACACGGGTGAATATGTGTGTGTCACACACAATTGGGGTTCAAGATAAGGGATAGGGGTGTATAGTTAGATAAGGACACAAACTAGTATCTACTCTAGCCTATTCATTTTCCTTAGGATCGTCAGTTGAATATGACTGAGATGGGTGTGCTTCAATACTCTTTGACAAAATAAAGCTCTCCCATAAGTTGAATATCACTTCTGTGTATCATTTCATATAATCACAAGAGTGATAAAATATGAACTGGATGCTTACTTTTTATTTAGAGTTAGCATCATTTTCAGTCATATAAATGCATGGAAACTCTTTTTATCTCCCTCTAACAAAGTGCTGAGGCATATATGCTTTTTGGCAGAGTAATGAATCATCGAAAGTCAGACAGCAACTTGAGAAGAGAAAGGGTAGCTGCTGACTGCTGACAGGAAGAAGCTACAGAAAGTATGGAACAATGACATTGAGCGCAGTTACACACGAACAACGAAGCAGCGACAATAACATAACTTCCAATGGCAATAGAATCCAAAATTAATTCATATTTCACAAGGAAGAAATTAACCTCAACTTTTTTCAATTCCTTCCATCACCATCATCGTTCATCAGCCTGAAATTGCACGTTATTACTTACAAATACTGGTGAAAACAAGTCATGAAAGACCACGTTAGATATCAAGTTTCAACCAAGAAGATGAAACAGAAGAAGTTGGTCAAGTGAAAAAAAGCGCACATATACATAAAACAAGGCTCCTTTTCTTTTTCCTCCTTCATTGATCGATCAAGTAACTCAACGAAAACTGTGGCATGACTACAGTTTGGTGACCGAACCCTGCCCTGCGCTTGGAAAATCAAACATAAAATAACCAGCATTCTTAGGATCTAGCTATAATATTGGGCAAAGTATTTCATCATCTCGATTAACTAGAAATATACACAAATTGGACCTGAAATTAGTAATCTTTCTATCTCAAAGACTTCCCATTAACATTGAATGAGCTTTGGTATGACACTGTGTCAAAATGAAAGAACGTCCAATGTGCTTTTTTGGTCCTCCTTTGCCAATATTATGACAACAGGTGATGCACCGATCAGGAACACCTAGCAGATTCTCTTCAATTCTCTATGTCTTTTATTGTATCTTACTTGTAATTTGAATGGGCTTTGGTATGGTAGCTTGAAATGCTGATGGATCAAATATCCAAATCCAAGGACATGGATGCCTTGCCTTTGTCTGACGATTCTTCATCAGAGGGTACTACTTGGAGTGGGCTGTTAGAATTCCTTAATTGGAGCAAAGGGGTTGAAGACGTTGATAATGAAGAAGAAAAATGGGGAGCGTGAGAATAAGTTGTTGGGATAGTAGAGGATGAAAACATGTCAGAGTGATCCATGGGGCAGTCCATGTTCACTCCGAATAGCCTGAGTCGCTTTGCTGCCACCTTACCTTGAACCACCGGCACCGAGTTGAACACCATTGGCTCACCCCCACTACTTCCACCAACACTATTACAACCTCTTTGCATTTGCATTATTTCAAGCTCATGTTGTGATATTAATTGGGAAGCAGTGGCTCCCGATCTGACATAATTTCCTGGCCCGCTCGCACAAGGGTTTGCATTTACCACTGTGGCATTAGTGCTAATGTTACTATTGTTGAAACAAGTGCTGTAGTAAGCTGGGCTAGTATTACCAATTCCATAGATATAGCTATGCGGATGATGATGAGACTGTTGTTGTTGAGCAATATTGCTGCCTGCTTCAAGCAGCAAATTATGGGAATATTGTGAATGTGGATGTTGTTGTGTAAACGGTGGACCCCTTTGTAAGAAGAGGCGCCCATGATTCCAATTAGAGAAGTGGTGCGGCACCATAAAGGGATTCATGTCCGGGGCATCAGGACGGCGGCGCCAGTCGATGAAGAGACGATGCTTGACCAATTCCCCAGCTCCGCGCTGAAATGAGACAATATCCCCAGCGTCGAGCTTCTTCTCCTTGACAAAGCGGCTCCAACCTTTAGTCATGACATAGCTTTGGCTGCTATTCCAGTAGGAATACCTGAATCTCCATGGCTTCCCATTTCTGTCTTCGAAATTCAAGAGAAGTCCTCCCTTGTCGTTGCTAGAGGAATCCAGTGGGAAATACTTCTCGGCATGCTGTTTTGGAATGACTAAACGATTGAGCTTGCCCACGTCACTCGGTGTTACTACCTTATCGAACATATGTTCCCTCTCAATCAGGTGATGAGCTTCTCCTGCAGCAACCTCATCGCCGTCGCCATGATTTCTGGTAGCCGTAGGGGAAGAATCCATCAACATAAGCTCCGTACTTTCTCGTTGCTGTTGTTGCTGGTTGTGATAAGAAGAGGATGTTGAAGATGAGGAGGAAGATTGAGAAAAAGGGCACATACCTCTTGAAGAGCCAGCTGTTTGTTGTTGGATCCCCCGTCTACTAGTAAAAAAGTTCATCATCTGCGGCACACACCATCCAGTACAGATCTAAAGAAGATGTGAAGTTGAAGATGGGAAACTAGCTAAAACGAAAAGATAAATAAAACAGTAGAGAAAAAGAGTTGCTCTAATAATGACTACTGATATATATGTACAACTTTTCTGACTCCCGGAGTGATAAAGAGAGGATGAGCTAGTGGTTAAATGGTTCTAGGGTTAAAATTGAAATAGCTCTATCTCTTTTAGCAGGAAAGTTGATGATAAGGTACAGTTTGAGAAATATACAGTGAAACAAAAGAAGAAAGAAAGAAATTAAGAGGGATATCCAAGTTATTCTAGCTCTCCATCAGCCCTAATTACAACATAGAAAGAGAAGGTCGGTAGATTATTAGTATTACTCATTAGAGAGAGAAAGACCGAATTAGGAGGATAATAATTTTAGGTTGTAGGATTATATGTGCTGATCTTAATTCTTAGCGGCTGCTTCCTCGAATCTTATCAAGTTAGGCAATTTTCATTATAATTATTCTTTCTTTCCTAGTTCGTTCACACTGAAAGACAGAGGGACATCACGAACCCACAAATTATCGTATTGCTTCCTGCGAGCTCGTCCTCGTCATCAGCCGGGTGGTAGTCAAAGGTGGATCCAAGATTTGAACTTCCTAGGTTTAAATTCGTAATTCTTCATCTAATTTAGTGAGTCTAAAATTTATTATTTTAAGGGGAGCTTTGGAACACTAAAAATAGGTTCAAATCGTGAAAACACTCACTAATGTTTGCATTAGCTAGGTTAGACTATCTACATCATGCATCTTGGGTGCGATCCTTCTCTGAACCATGCGTGAATGCAGGTTGCTTCGTGCGCTGGGCTATTGTTTTTAAAGTTTATTATTTCTCTATATTTAATGATTTTTTGGGCAAAATATAGTACACAATCGAAAGTCACACTGGATACGCCCCTCATGGTAGTATCAAAATTAAAATACAATTTCATATTAATTTTCATGATTTATATGGATCTTCACTACCTAACAGTTGACACTACTGGTGGAGTAGTTATTTTCATTTCTTCCCAAGGCCCACGAGACAAGAGGGCCAGCCAGCTGTTTCTTAAAGCACGGGTTTCTAATCTCTTGTTAATTTATGCAACTAGCCTTTCTCTTATATATAAGTACTCCTCTTTTTCTTTTCTTAGGGCAAGTAGGCATTTGAGAGTAGCTGCTGTTGGGATGTGTTATTACAACAAGAGTACCATAGTATTATTTCTCTACTTATTCACTACAGTAGATGTTTTAATACTACATACTACTACTACTACTTTAATTTGTAAATAAGGTTGGTAAATAAATAAAATTAGCAAAAGTCCATTGGTCCTAGTATATAAATATATATAAGGTGCCGCACCACTTGAGAAAAATATCTCGTGTTCCTCTTAGCAATATTATTATTCTAGGGAAGTAATTCTTCTCCTTTAAAGATCGGCTGCTAGCTAGGGATCTGACTACCTACTCCTTCCACTAGATTACAAGTTCTTAACAATTTCATCATCTAGCTAGTAATATTCTTCTTTCTAGCTGTATTATATATATATTATCACTCTCATAAGCTCCTTTTAGCATGTAAATACTCAAGCCTAATTTCAATAAAAAGAGCTAAAAATAATTTCAGAACCCTGGAAGGAAAAAAGGTAAAAGAAGGTGGGAAAATAGTGAATGCAATTATATTGATGGACTGACAATGTGCAGAGAATGGGATAATCTATTCAATAACTAGATTGGGGGACCAAGTAGATACCTTCTTTTTTTCTTTTACTAAATACGAAATGAAAGAGAAGATTTCACTCCTGAGAAAAGTTGTTAGTATCTGAGGTGATGAAAGGAAAATAAAGGAAAGGAATGGGGGCTAAGGATGGGATGGGAGGAGAAATCGGGCAAAAATTGGAGAATGCATTGGCCTTAGCCGGGAAAGAGAGGTTGGTTGAGGCGGAGAGTGTGTATGATATAGAGAGAGGACCACCTATATATGCTAGAGGAAGCCATGCTGCAGCTGCATGCTAGCTGGTGAAATGCTCATATGGCCCATGTGGGGGATTCATATGAAAAGGCCATAATACCTATCTCTTTTCACATTTCCACCAAATGAGAAAACAAAAACACTCTTTCACTTAAGCATCGTCTAGTCTCAACCTAACTACTAGTACAAGTATTCTAGAATAATTTATATACATATTTTTTCTTTTTAATTTCTCATCTTGTGTTCGGTGTACCCGATTAATTCGGATTCTCACCGTATAAGGTCCATTAAAGAAAGAGTCCGATCTGACTAAGGGTACAATAATCCTATCCATCCCATTACAATAATGATGCATAGTTGTACACGGACAATTGCAATTAAATTTTATGTACTACCAGTTCATACTAACTTGCTAAAAGAAGTCTTACTTTATTTTCGACCTTGCTGAATTAAGTTTATTATAGAAAGTTATTGTTTAAATCATCTTAATTGGTGATGTAAAAAAATTATTATTCACTCTGTTTCAATTTAGATGATGTAGTTTGATTCACATAAGGTTTAAGAAAAAGAAGATCGATTTGAAACATGTGATCCTAAAAACTTAAGGCAAAAACTTTGTAGGGCCGTCACACTTGTGTGACTATAAAAGCTTCTCATTAGAGGTAAAGTTAATAAAATAAATTAAATTATTTTTAAATATAAAAATATGTCATTCTTTTTAAAACGAAGGGAGTATATAGTACTATAAGTTATCATGTATTCATAAATTAAACACATGTATTTGTACCAAATGAAGCTAACATTAGCCGTTAGTAAAATTTAAGTGATACTAAAAGATATTTGCTTTACATTTATTTCATGTTTGTTGTATAAGTTGACATTTGTGTAGGTAAATGTGTTCATGATAAAATTAATCAGAACATTATTATTTACATTCTAAAAAATATAATACCGACATTAATTTAAGTGTCAAACATTTAATGCGACATTTTTCTATGTTGTAAAAGATATGTCACTAAATTTTTGTAATTACATTCACAGAAAGTGGAAACGACATTTTGTATATGTTGTGAATTTTCTTAGTGACATTTACCAAAATGTCGGAAATTTCAATACGACATTTTGTGGAGATCATACGTAAATGTCGTATTTTTTTAGTAACATTAATCTAATTGTCAAAAATTTTAAGTGACATTTCCTATATGTTGTAAACTAAATGTCATAACATTCTTACCAATATTTACCTAAATATCTGTCACGACCCAATTTTTTCTCTATTGGGTATCGTGATAGCACATAGTCTTTAGGACTAGGTAAGTCTAACATTTATTTAATAACAACAATAATAAAGGAAATATAACAGTCTCGATATAGAAATCTTTACAGAATTTACAATTTCCCCAAAATCGGTAATACAAGTCATAAGCTCTACAGAGTTAACTACAACTTCTAAATACAACTATTTGAAAATGAGTAAGAACAATTGAATACAAGTAGGAAGGCGACTTCGAAGCCGGCAAATGCAGCAACATGTTTACCTTGAGTCTCCTCAACAATGATCTGCACCGCTACTAACGATCAATACCTAGATCTGCACAAAAATATGCAGAAGTGTAGTATGAGCACACCACAACAGTGCCCAGTAAGTATCAAGACTAACCTCTGTGAAGTATTGACAAGAACTAGTTAAGACACTCACTGGTCTAATAAACTGAACAAGCATAAGTATAGGAATAATAGAACATGAAATCTATCTAATGACTATACAATATGGCCAACAACATAACAACTACAATAAGGGAGGAAAAACAGCAAACAACAACGGAACACCATAATAAGACACAGAAGGATGGACGAGAACACAACCCAAATCCGAAAATCACGATACAATAAGGACAAATAGTATCTCAGCACTGCAATAGTGATGATTTCTATTTTATTTTGATGTTTTAACAAAATTTTATGTGAAGGGCCAGTTTGAGGACCTAATGTATACAGCATCACAAGCTATCTATGCCTCCAGGAATTCCGGATCATATAGTGCTGAATGAGGACGTACCAGCTAAGGGACCAGGTCCCTTAGCGGACTCATAGAATAAAGTACAGGCCAACTTGACAGCTGTAAAAAGCTGTGACAGAAAAGGTGATTGTCTGCTACTATTCACGCTATAGTGTATCAATAGTGCAGCAGTCACTTCCTAGTGGTTGAGCCGTGTACCTTCAAGATTTTGGACATCCTTCTTGGAATGTGCAAGGTTTGGTAATATCTTGAAGCAAGAAGAACAACATACTCACTTGAGCAATTACTAAGAATATTCAAGCATTAAGTGCTCTCAAGCATTAAAGACTCAAGGGCTTCAAGAGCAAGAAGACAACTCCACTAAGACCTCACATGTGGTTATCAAGTAATGTTAATGTCCTTAGTTGAGTTGTAATCTTGTATCTTGTTTTTCATTGTATCCTACTAAGCTTTGTAGAAGCAACTAGTTAGGAACCTTTTAACCTTTCATCTTCCATACTTGTGTGTGACGAAAGCTAGTCATGAGCCAAAGTCTTTGTAACTAGGTTGTGACAAAGTGGCTTGTAAGAAGTATTACAAGTTAGAGTATTGAAGTCTTTGTAAGAAAGTCATTACAAAGTGATTTGTAATAGTTTAGATTACAAGTTAGTAAAGTTGAAATCCTACAAGTGTAGGTCGTAGTTTTTGTCCCCTTGAGTGGGATTTTTCCACGTAAAAATCCTTTGTCTCTTTACTCGTTTTTCTAGCACGTAGTTCTGTGGGAACTAGTAGAGGACCTGGTCACTCTATTGGTTGGTGGGTGCTAAGAAACCTTCAATTGGTATCAGAGCAGGTTCTTTCTGAAAGGTTAACACCTAGAAAGGATCTCAAATGGCTGCTCCACCAAATTTCTAGGAAGGATAATCAACCTACAGACCCCCAAGATTCAACAGCCAATACTACGGTTGGTGGAAAACAAGAATGCACGATTTTATCATGGCTGAAGACTCCGAGCTTTGGGACATTATTTGTGTTGGCCCTCATGTGCCATTAAAAAAGCTTGGGGAAAAAGGTCCTCTAATACCAAAAACTAGAAAGGAGTACAATGAGGCAGATCAAAAAGCTGTGGAAAAGAACTTTCGCGCAAAGAAAATTCTTGTTTGTGGTATTGGGCCTGACGAATATAACAGGATCTCTGCCTGTCAGTTAGCTAAGGAAATCTGGGATGCCCTGCAGACGACACACGAAGGAACAACACAAGTAAAGCAGTCCAAGATGGACATGCTCACTACAGAATATGAACTGTTCAAGATGAGGGAAGATGAGTCCATACATGACATGCATACCAGGTTCACCTCTATCATCAATGAACTTCATTCTCTAGGTGAACTTATTCCCATAAACAAACTCGTGCAAAAAATCTTAAGTGTTCTGCCAAGTTCTTGGGAAAGTAAGGTGAACACTATCACAGAAGCAAAAGATATGCAGACCTTAACTATGGATGAGTTGATAGGTAATCTGAGGACATATGAGATGAAGAAAAAGGACATTGAAAGAAGAGAGCCTAAGAATGAGAAGAACCTGGTTCTTCAGGCAGAAAAATGTGAGTCAAGTGAAGAAGATCACGACATGGCCTATCTCACCAAAAGATTCCAAAAAATGGTGCAAAGGAATGGTGGGATACCTAGAAGGGGGAGCTCAAGCAAGCCCAGGAATCATGATCTATGTCATAAATGTGGCAAACCTGTACACTTCATCAAAGACTGTCCGCTCTTGAAACATGACAGCTACAAAAATACGGACAAGGTTGCAAAGAGAAACCAGGTTCCAGAAAAGAGATTCAGTAGAAAAAGTGTAGCTGACAATGTTGTGAGACAAGCTCTTGTTGCCTGGGGAGACTCATCCAGTGAATCAAAAGAGGAACCTGAAGCAGAGAATAGCTCCTTGATGGCTGTTGAAGGCAAGGGTAAGGAGTATGACTCGTTGTTTTCTCTCATGGCTCAATCTGACGAAGAAGATGATACCGATGAGGTAAATTTCAGGGATGTTCAAAGAAATCTGAGATCCTACTCTCCTAAAAAACTAAAGTCCTTGTCGAATGTTTTCATTGATACCTATTATACCTTAATGGAAGAAAAAGATTCACTGACCCTAGATCTCGGAGAAGTTGAACAGACTAGAGATGACCTAGAAGTGTGTGTGGTTGACCTGAAAGAAATCGAAGGAAACCTTGAAAAAGATAATGAGACTCTAAGGTACAAAATCAACGGTGTTGAGAATGAAAGAGACGACCTAATGGTAGTAATTGTTGATTTTAAGGATACCATAAAAGGTCTTGAAGAGGAAAGGGAAGATATAGAGAAGAAAAATAGGGAGTGATAAAATGAGAGAGATGATTTAACTGTAGTAGTGGCAGATTTGAAAGAAACAGTAGAGAATCTAACCAGTGAAAAGACGTGTTTGAACTTGAGAGTAGATATTGTTGAGCAAGAAAGAGACGATCTTCTAGTAGTAATCACACAGACTTAGAAGAAACTATTCAGGGACTAAGATTAGAACCTGGTTCATCAAGTATAGATAAAGGGAAGGAAATAGCTAGTGAAAAATATGTCAAGCTTGAAAAAGAACTGAATGAGGTCAAAAATAGTATGTGCAGTGAGGTTGAGAAAAACAAGGAGTTGCAAGCAGAAGTGAGCAAACTAACATATTATCTTAAGAAATCTTTAAATTGGACTTGGTCCATAGACGCTGTCACTACTATGTACTCTAACAACTCTGGGAACAAGCAGGGGATCGGGTTTCAAAGGGAGAAAACTCCCTACAACCCTCACAGCAAGTATGTTACAGTCCCTGACAATTGGCTTTGTACCCATTGTGGGAACAATGGACACTAAAAGGAAAGCTGTCCAGTTAGGGACCAATCAGTCCAGAAAAATAAAATGTTTGCAGGTAGGAGAAAGCCTGATAAGGGACCAGGTCCCAGCAAAAAACACAAAATCCTGCCAGCACGGATTAGAAAAGTTCTCATTTACCCATTTTCAAATTACAAGGGACCCAAACTTGTTTGGGTTCCTAAATCTGACCATTGATTTGTGTGTGCAGGGATTAGTGAGGGAAAGCGGGCTACAGTGGATTATGGACAGTAGAGTCTCAAAGCATATGACTAGAAATACCATGGATTTTCTCTCATTGAAGGCCCTGCAAGGAGGGGATGTGTCCTTTGGAAATGGGAAGAAGGGGTACATCCTACGTGTAGGAAGAGTTGGAAGATCTCTAGAACACTCAATTGAAAATGTTTACTATATGGATGGCTTGAAATATAGCCTCTTGAGTGTTTCACAAAATTTTGATAAAGGAAACAAGGTGGAATTCTTGTCAAAAACATGCACAGTTACTAGTTTAGTAACTGGAGAGGTGGTGTTGATTGCCAAGAGATACAAAAACATCTACGTTGCTGATTTCAAATCTCTGGAAGCAGGTGAGGTGAACTGCCTAAAGGCAGTTGAAGATGATGATGAGCTTTGGCATGGAAGACTAGGACATGCCAGCTTCTCTTTGTTGAACAAGCTGATAAAGAAGGACCTGGTTCGTGGTCTGCCAAATTCAAGGTTCAAGGATCACAAAGTATGTGATGCATGTGCAAGGGGGAAACATGTGAAATCATCTTTTAAACCAAAGAAATATGTTAGCACATCCAGACCTCTTGAAATCATCCATATGGATCTATGTGGATCAATGAGAATTCCAAGTAGGGGTGGGAAAAAATACATCTTTGTGATTGTGGATGACTACTCTAGATTCACTTGGACATTTTTCCTTCGCTCGAAAGATGAAACATTTGAGGTATTTGTGGCCTTTGTCAAGAAAATTCAAGTAAAGATGAACATGAAAGTGGCATGCATCAGGTATGATCATGGAACGGAGTTTGATAATGCAAGATTTGATGAATTATGTAATGAAAATGGAATCACACACAATTTTTCAGCTCCAAGGACTCCCCAGTAAAATGGTGTTGTGGAACGAAAGAATAGCACTCTGGAGGACATGGCTCGAACAATGCTAATAGACAGTGGGATTGCAAAAAACTTCTGGGCTGAGGCAATCAATACTGCCTGCTACTTGGTGAACAGGTGCATGATCAGGTCCTTCCTGAACAAGACCCCATATGAACTGCTCAATGGAAGAAAGCCCAAGGTGACCCATCTAAGGGCTTTTGGCTGCAAATGTTATGTTCTAAATAACGGGAAGGATCAGCTGGGAAAGTTCGATGCCAAGAGTGATGAAGGAATTTTTCTGGGCTATTCCTCTCAAAGCAAGGCGTATAAAGTGTAAAACAAAAGGACTCAATGTGTGGAGGAGAGTGTTGTCCTCTTCAATGAAACCCCTTTTTCAAACAAGGACAACAATAGTGATGACCAAGACAACGAACCACTCTTGGTTCCAGGGAAAATCTCTGATGTGTCTAATAGAAAGGCTGATATGATGAGTCAAGCAAAGGAGACAGTGGAAGGCAACTCAACCTCTTCCTCAGAACCTCAGGAGGAACCTGGTACTCCTATCTCTCCCACAGAAGCTGAGGAAAGAGTTGGAGATGCAACGGAAAGCACTCCTCAGGTTGCAGATCAGGAGTCACAGGGAAGCCCAACTAACACACCAAGCACTTCCACTAATCAGTCTCAAGTTCCAAACTGGAAACATAAAATCTCTCACCCTCTTGATAACATAATTACCCCTCTTGATTTCGGAATTCAAACCAGATCAAAAACTAGAAACTCCCTAGCGTTCTCAGCCTTCTTGTCCAAAATTGAACCCAAGAATATCAAGGAAGCCCTAAAGGATGCTGATTGGATCTTTGCTATGCAAGAAGAACTTCATCAATTTGAGAGAAACAAAGTGTGGCATCTGGTACCTCATCCCTCAAACAGAACCATCATAGGGACCAGGTGGGTGTTCAGGAACAAGCTGGATGAAAATGGGAAAATAACCAGGAATAAAGCAAGGCTGGTAGTCCAAGGCTACAATCAAGAAGAAGGGATTGATTATGATGAAACCTTCGCTCCATTTGCTCGTATGGAAGCCATTCGAATTCTTATAGCCTATGCATCTCATATGGAATTCACCTTGTTCCAAATGGATATGAAAAGTGCATTCTTGAATGGTTATCCCAAGGAAGAAGTGTATGTCAAGCAACCCCCTGGGTTTGAAAATCATATCCATCCAGAACATGTATTCAAACTCGACAAGGCCTTGTATGGATTGAAGCAAGATACCAGAGCTTGGTATGAGCGGTTGTCAAAGTTCCTTCTAGACAACGGGTTCACAAGAGGAAAGATAGACAATACTCTCTTCCTGAAGAAGCGAGGAAGGAACCTTCTCATTGTCCAAGTCTATGACGATGATATTATCTTTGGAGCCACTGCAGATTCCTTATGCAAAGAGTTTGCAACACTAATGGGAAGTGAGTTAGAAATGAGCATAATGGGGGACCTGACCTTCTTTCTGGGTCTCCAAGTCAAACAGTCTATCAATGGCACTTGCATCAGCCAGCAGAAATACATCAAGGAACTGCTCAAAAGGTTTGACATGGAGGATTCTAAGGTGATTGACACACCCATTGCAGTGGCTACCAAACTTGACATGGATGATACTGACACTCTTGTGAATCAAACCATGTATAGAGGGATCATTTGTTCACTTCTTTACCTCACAGCTAGCAGACCAGATATAGTCTTCAGTGTAGGACTATGTGCAAGATTTCAATCTAATCCCAAGGAGTCACATCTGAAAGCAGCTAAGAGGATCCTGCGCTACCTCAAAGGCACATAAGACCTGGTCCTTTACTATCCTTCAGGTGAAAATTTTAATCTTATTGGTTATGCTGACGCTGACTATGCAGGTTATCTGGTAGATAGGAAAAGCACTTTAGGGATGGCTCATTTTCTTGGTTCATGCTTAATCTCATGGAGCACAAGAAAGCAGAACTTGGTGGCATTATCCACAACTGAAGCTGAATATGTTGCAGCTGCCTCCTGCTGTGCTCAAATGCTTTGGATCAAACAATAATTGGAGGATTTTGGTGTTTTCATTGACAGCATTCCACTCCTATGTGACAACACAAATGCACTCAATATGGCAAAAAATCATGTTCAACACAAAAGAACCAAGCACATTGATGTGAGACATCACTTTCTCAGAGACAATGTTGAAAATGGTCATATCAGTATGAGGTTTTGTTGCACAGAAGATAAAATTGCAAACATCTTCACCAAACCACTTGGAAGAGAACACTTTGAGAAGAACAGACTGGCTCTAGGCATGCTGAGACCCAATTAGGAACCTGGTTCTCCTATGGCTTTGAATGTCTTACTTAGGTTAAGAGGCTAAGGTGTTTTCCTAATAAAGTCTAACTCACTTCAATACTGTTACAGGTAGACACGCATGGTGATTACATAATTTAATGAAGTGGCACTGTAGACCATGGATGGACTGAGGTTTCTCTTTTCAAAATAAAACATGTATGGGACTTGGTTCCTATATGCCAAGTTAGTAGTTATATGTTTTCTCTCCCTCTTTCTCGAAAAGTAACTACATTAATTACTTCTGCCACTATTCTCTACCTCTCTCCACCTTTTCATAGACACATCAATCACTTCGATCCTTCCACCTTTCAACACCCTTACACATTTTCCAACTCTTCAAACCGTCACTTGGACCAGTTTCCCTTCTCCCTCTCTCTACATAACTCCTCACTTCTCACCATTTCACTCACTCCCACTTCTCTGAACCCAAAAGCTTCCTTCTCACCTACTTCTTTCCCTCCTTGCTCACTGTGATTAACAATGGCGTCTCAAGAGGAAATCGTCCCCTCCTCCATTGCTACCGACCTCAACATCACCCCTGATGAGGGCCAAGTTTCCTCATCATCCAAGGAAACCCTCTCTGCTCCTAAGTTATCTCAGGAAACCCTCTCTGCTCCCCTAGTACCAGAATTATCTCAGGAAACCTTAGTCCCTGAAGCTTCTTCTCCTCAATCGGAACCATCTCCATCCTCGCCAAAAGAACCGACCCCTACAGTTGCCACTCCACATTCATCTCCCTATGTACCACTATCTGAGCCACTCATCCCTGAAACCTCTCCCATCTATGAAGTCTCAGAGGAGATTCCAAGTCAGTATATTGACCCCTCCTCTCTCATATCTCAAACCCCCATGGAATCCTCTGACAAAGAGGCAGCAGAAAACATCATTGTCGTATCTTCCGAAAAAACTCCTGAAAATCCTTGCACTCCTCCTGAGACTCAAGGAGCCTCTCTGTCTGCTCCTGGGGATTCTGGCACCATGGTCCCTTTCGAGTCCACTCAGTATGCGACTCCACTCTCAAATACTAGTGAGGGACCTGGTTCACCATCCTCTCAGTCTCCAAAAGAGCAAATATTCTACACTCCTCCTCTCAAGTCTATTCCCCCTCTCTATGATCCTGTGGATGACGATGATGAAGATGATATGGTGCTCAGTGCACGATTTAAAGTGCATCATGGGGTCAGCATTTACGCTCCCTCTGTGAAGCGTCCCTCTACTAGACTCTAGAAGAAAGAGGCTGTGAATCAGTCTCTTGAAAAAAGCAAGAAGTGTAACAAGACTAAAAGGAGGCATCTAGTAAAGGATGGTCAGTTTTCAGTGGACAAACATATTCCAGTGGTGGAGGTTGAAGAGGAACCTGCTGAGGAACCTAGTTCCTTAGTAAAAAGGAAAAAGGCTGTGGCTAAAAAGAGTGTAAAGCTATCACCCTCGACGATTAAGGAGAAAGTGAAGAAGAAAGATGTTGGAGAGGTTAGTGGGCCTAAATCTGCCAGTCCGAAGGAAATATCGGCCAAAGGGTCAAGTAAACGTAAGCGAGAAGAAGAAGCAGAACCAACAAAGGGACTTGGTTATGTGGAGGTTGCTACGTGGAAGGAAACTGTTAAGCTACACGCAGTGCTGCTGGGACGCACCATTGACCCTCATATCCTTGATATTCCAGGCATAAGTCAACTCATGGCTATGCTTGAGTTTCAAAGATGGGAACATCTCTTGAATGTTAGTCGGGCCAAATGTTATGAGGATGCTGTGAGAGAGTTCTACGGTACCTTCTTCTCCCCTGCTGAGTGTCATGTGTGTGTTGGTAGAAGGAATGTTATGAGGATGCTGTGAGAGAGTTCTACGGTACCTTCTTCTCCCCTGCTGAGTGTCATGTGTGTGTTGGTAGAAGGAATGTTATGAGGATGCTGTGAGAGAGTTCTACGGTACCTTCTTCTCCCCTGCTGAGTGTCATGTGTGTGTTGGTAGAAGGAATGTTATGAGGATGCTGTGAGAGAGTTCTACGGTACCTTCTTCTCCCCTGCTGAGTGTCATGTGTGTGTTGGTAGAAGGAATGTTATGAGGATGCTGTGAGAGAGTTCTACGGTACCTTCTTCTCCCCTGCTGAGTGTCATGTGTGTGTTGGTAGAAGGAATGTTATGAGGATGCTGTGAGAGAGTTCTACGGTACCTTCTTCTCCCCTGCTGAGTGTCATGTGTGTGTGTTGGTAGAAGGGGTGGATATCGTGTTCAATGATGCTCTGCTGGGAATAATCCTAGGGGTTCCATCAGAGGGTTTGTCTTCAGCCGATCCAAAGAAATATGCTTGCAGAAACACCTTTCGGAAAGTCATTGTCAAGCCTGGGTCTGTTCAGCAAGGGGACCGGGTACGTAAGAAGGCTATGCTGCCTATCTACCAACTTCTCTTTGAGTTGGTAAACAAAGTTCTTCTCCCCCGGGCAGAGAGACGATCTGTTGCATCCAAGGCTGACCTTATTCTTATGGAGGCACTTGACAACTTCACTCCGGCCACCCTACCAGCTCTAATGATCAATCACATGACCAAAGTTGTCTCTCTCAAGGATGGAAATCATGGTCTTCCCTATGGCTTCTTACTGACCAGGATCTTCAAGTACTTCCAAGTACCCCTCAGTAGTCCTCAGGTTGGAACCTGCAAATAGAGCTTCACCAAGATCACACTTGAGGAGTGTGAATGCATTGAGAAGGCAGGGGCAGTAATTCTACAATCTCTTAGAGGATCATTGCACTGAATGCTGCCCAGGACATGATCAGGAGACTGAAAGCTCAAATAGCTCTTCTGGAAGTGTCAGGCCAGTCTCATAGGGGACCTGGTTCTTCGAGTTCCACTGATGCAGAAGTGTCCCGCCTGACCATGGAGAATGCAGAATTGAAACGCCAGGTTGAGAATCTGAAGGAAAGGCTTCTTCAGGAACAGTCCTCAGCAAATGCTCGTATGGACCTAGTCCTCCGCACTCTCACTGCCTCTACCTCTATGCACTCCTCCTCTAGTGCTCCCTAGGATTCCTCTTTATGTGGATGGTTGTGATTAATGCTGTTTCTTTTTGTTTTTTCTGGGATTGGATAACATGTGACTGCTCCTACTTTGAAAAATCCAAATGAAGTCTTTTGCTTTCGCGCAGAGTCTTCTACAAATGTCTTTACGCATTTGCTATAAATGAAATCAGTTCTTTTGTGTTCTATTTGTTGCCTTACTGACTTTTATTCTGTCTTCTATCATGATTGTGTGCACATAAGGGGCATGGGTTAACTTTAATGGACTTCCTTGATTTTTTTTCCTGGATCTGACTTTTTATGATGCCAAAAGGGGGAAGCTAAGGGGAATAATTGGAAACTCTGACCTGGTTTTGCAATGTTTAAGAGGGAAGCATACCCTAAAGGGGAAGCATATTGGTAGGGGGAACTTGCTGGAAACCTGGTCACGCATGTGTTACTCTATCACATTTACCTCCCAATTATAAAAGTTTTTCATCATCAAAAAGGGGGGAATTGGTGAGTTGTATTTTGTTTTGATGTTTTAACAAACTTTTATGTGAAGGACCAGTTTGAGGACCTAATGTATACAGAATCACAAGCTATTTATGCCTCCAGGAATTACGGATCATACAGTGCTGAATGAGGATGGACCAGCTAAGGGACCTGATCCCTTAGAGGACTCACAGAATAAAGTACAGGCCAACTTGACAGTTGTAAAACGCTGTGACAGAAAAGGTGACTGCCTGCGACTGTTCACACTACAGTGTAGCAATAGTGCAACAGTCACTTCCTAGTGGTTGAGTCGTGTACCTTCAAGATTTTGGACATCCTTCTTGGAATTTGCAAGGTTTGGTAATATCTTGAAGCAAGAAGAACAACGTACTCACTTGAGTAATTACTAAGAATATTCAAGCATTAAGTGCTCTCAAGCATTAAAGACTCAAGGGCTTCAAGAGCAAGAAGACAACTCCACTAAGACCTCACACGTGGTTATCAAGTCATGTTAATATCCTTAGTTGAGTTGTAATCTTATATCTTATTTTTGATTGTATCCTGCTAAGCTTTGTAGAAGCAACTAGTTAGGAACCTTTTAACCTTTCATCTTCCAAAATTGTGTGTGACTAAAGCTAGTCATGAGCCAAAGTCTTTGTAACTAGGTTGTGACAAAGTGGCTTGTAAGAAGTATTACAAGTTAGAGTATTGAAGTCTTTGTAAGAAAGTCATTACAAAGTGTCTTGTAATAGTTTAGACAAGTTAGTAAAGTTGAAATTCTACATGTGTAGGTCGTGGTTTTTGTCCCCTTGAGTGGGATTTTTCCACGTAAAAATCCTTTGTCTCTTTACTCGTTTTCCTAGCACGTAGTTCTGTGAGAACTAGTAGAGGACCTGGTCATTCTACTGGTTGGTGGACGCTAAGAAACCTTCAAATAGTTTCCACATCAGGCCTTAGCCTACAACCCCAATACATTTGTCAAATCCTTCAAGTGTAAACTTTCACCCGTAAGTTTTTATCTTGGAAATCTTTAGAACATAATCCTTTTTAGTAGGAAATTCTTTTGAAATATACTTCCTTAGAATATAAACCTTTTCAAATAAATACCCTTCAAACATAGTTCTTTCAAGATAATTATTTTTCAAATATAAACTTTCCAAATAAATATCCTTCGAACATGGTTCTTTCAAGATAGATGCTTTTCAAATATACTTTTCAAATAAATGTATTTCAACATTGTTTCTTCAAGATAAATACTTTTCAAATACAACTTTTCAAGTAAATACCCTTCGAGTATAGGTCACCTTGTGACACTTAAGCATAGAATATTAACAGCTCCGAACACATATATATCAACAGGGGAATCTATCGGGATCCCGTCCTGTAGTACTGAATCTATTATGCAGTACAAGGGGATCTCCTGGAATACATCCGTAGTCCCAAAATAAATATGTAGTGCTGTGGGATCTCCCGGAATACATCTGTAGTCCCAAAATAAATATGCAGTACAGGGGGATCTCCCGGAATATGTCCGTAGTCCCAAAGTAAATATGCAGTGCAGGGTGGATCTCCCGGAATATCGTTCCGTAGTCCCAATTTAAATATGCAGCACAACCAACATAGATAACAACAATAGGATGACAGAAACCTCGTAAATCACCACAACAAGTACAGAAGCAACAATGACAGAAATGCAAAGTACGACGAGTAAATCAACTCAAAAACTTCAAATCACAAAGAACGGTAGAACTCATTCACAAGGAATAACCACAGTAAAGAATTCTAGGCGCAAGGAGAACATCTTAGGAAAAAAAACAAAAATGTAGCAACGATTCCACAATATTCAAGTCAACAATAATAAGCCAACACGAGTCAAGTACTTCCAGATTAAGGCAAGTCAACTGAGATATAAGTTATCTAATCCCCTTTTCAGGTTGATCAATTTTGAGGGATATTCAACAATTCAAGTAAGGGTAAGCACCAAAAGATAATCATAACTCCAATTAAGACTAAATAATTATAGGACGAGATAATAATAATTTCAATTAAAGATAAGCAGTTATGAAAAGATAACATGACGATAGATGAGGTAAAATCTTTAGTTAAGTCAAATCAGGGTCAAGTAGACAGTAAGGGTGAATCCTAAAGCAATTATCTCTAGTCAAAGCATGTAGAGGTAAAACTAGCAAATAAGAACTCAAACGTATCAAGAACAACTTCATACACGGTGAATATAAGGACCTAAGAACCCTAAAAGGAAAACTTCACACAAATAAGTCCGAGCACGCACTCGTCACCTCACGTACACGGACCATAATCAATATAAAATACTCAAATCCTAAGGGGTAATTCCCCCACACAAGGTTAGGCAATATACTTACCTCAAAGAAGACAACCCGGTACTTTAAAATGGACTTCTCGGGTGAAAAGGCCTCCGAACGACTCAAATCCAACTAAAACAACTTAAAAGCACGCATAAAACTGATAAGAAACTATTCTGGATAATAAAGTTTCGATATTTATAAAAATCTAAAAATCAACCCAAAAGTGGACCCCCGGGCCCGCACCTCGAAACCCAAAATTTTTTACAAAATTCGAACACCCATTCCAATATGAGTTCAACCATATAAAAAATACCAAATTTCGATACTATTTCGTACCTCGAATCATGATTTTTCATTTTAGAAATTTTTCTTTAAAACCTAATATTTTCCTTATTCAAAACACAAATTCAATGACAAAAACAAAGATAAAATCATGGAATATATTTAATTCTAGGTAAAAAACACTTCAACGAATTTCTTGAAAAACCCACCAAGAATCACTCAAAACCGAGCTCTACAAGTCAAAATGTGATAGAAATGGCCTAACCCTCGATTTGAAGATTTACCTTCTGTCCAGGAATTTAATGGATTGCGATCGCGGAACATCACTTGTGATCACGAAGAAGAAAAAGGTAGGCTTCCCAGGTTGTACTTTGCGAACGCGAAGACACGCTCGCGAACGCGAAAGAGAAGAGGCGGAAGCCTACGCGAACGCGAACAAGGTGATGCGAATGCAAATAATAGTGGACTAAGATTACGCGATCGCATACTCAGTGACACGAACACGAAGAACAAGTTGGGGTTCCCAGCAAGGCTAACACTACGCGTTCGCGGACGCGTTGTAGAAGAAATTATATGTTCACGATTGCGAACCTAACTATGCGAACGTAATGGAGGAAATTATGGCAGGTCGACATTATACTACGCGATCACAACTGGAACTACGTGATCGCGGAAGGGAACTTCAGACACCAGAAACTACAGTTCAAAAATAGGGAAAAATGACTCGTACCCATCCGGAACACACCTGAAATCCCCGGGACCACGTCTAAACACACAAACAAGTTTCATAACCTAACACGGACTCGCGCCATGGATCGAACTATAAACTTCCAAATCTTCCAACTTCGAAAACTCGTGCCGAAACCAATCAAACAAACCCGAAATGACGCCAAATTTTGCATACAAGTCCCAAAATACATAAAGAAGCTGCGCCAACTCTCGGAATCACATTCCGATCCCGATATCACAAAAGTCAAATATGGGTCAAACTTCTCCATTTCCCAAACTTCAAATTTTTCCAACTTTTGCCGAATCGCCTCAAATTATCCTACGGACCTCCAAATTTGAATCTGGACGCGCGCTTAAGTCCAAAAGCACCATACGGAGCTATTGAAATTATCCAAAACTTATTCCGGAGCCGTTTACTCAAAAGTTAAATTTCGGTCAAATTTCACCGCTTAAGCTTCCAAAACTAGAATCCTTCTTCCAATTCGACTCCGAAATCATCCGATAACTGAATCCAGCCATGCACGTAGGTCGATATACACAATGTGAAGCTGATGAAAGCCTTATGCCACCGAACGGAGCTTAAATTCTCAAAACGACCGATCAAGTCATTGCAATATCGTAAATTAAATGTCATAAATTTCTTATTGATATTTACCTAAATGTTGCAAAGTAAGTGTCGTAAATTTATTATCGATATTTACCTAAATGTCGTAAAATAAATGTCATAATTTCTTATTGACATTTACCTAAATGTTGTAAAGTAAATGTCATAAATTTTTACCGACATTTAACTAAATGTCAAAAACTTACCGACATTGAAATTAATGACATTTGATGCAAATGTAAATTAAATGTCGGTAAATAAATTTGTGACATTTAAACAACTTAATACGACATTTATTAAATATCGTCATATCTCCACTTTCTTGTAGTGAACAAGGGCAGTTCGATGCACAAGGTATTCCGCATTCACACGGGGTCTGAGAAAAAGGCTGCAACTCAAGAGGTGTGATATATACACCCTAACGTAATACACAAATCAGTGGGTATTTTGAACCAAAGTGATGTTAGTAAACTGTATTTGTAAAATAATTCTGGAGAAAATAAAATAACATATAAACAGAAATATAAATGAAACAGAAGTTAATCCGAGCCTACTGAATTCACAGTGTTTCCTTAAGGAATTTATTCCCCTCCTAGTACCCATGGTTATGGATTATTTCCTCCCAGGATAGAACGAATTACACACTGGTGTAATGGTACTTCAAACCTCAGTGTTTCAGCGAAGGCACAAAGTTCGGTAGCAATTCATATTTACTGTTGCTTTCTTTGAAGTTAAAATTATGCAGAAGAAAGGAGGAGAACTCAGAAAATTGTATGAAAAATCTGAGAGAATGGACTTGTATTTATAACCAATGTTGAGCTAAAAAATGAAGAGGTGCAACTCTTCAGAATGACTGTTTATGTATAACGGCCATAACATAAATGCCATAATATAAATGGCTATTTACTCAATAATAAATCAGGAATTCAAGAGGGAGGTTAATTTTCAGTTACAGAATCAAAAAACGGAAAACGGATAACGAAAAAAGGTTTAATATTCTATTGGATTTAATATTAATATTTTAATATTTACTATTAACAAATAAATTTGGTCTAAAAAATTAATCAATGAATCATATGACCAAATTCAAATCTGAAGCCGAAACTGATGCCGAGCCGAGCGAGCGACGACGACGACGCGAGGCTTGCCTTCTTCTCAACTCTTTAAGAGCTAGAAGAAGATCAATTGAATGTATACCCATCAAAAACTTTTTCCTCTTCTAATATGGGACAATGTCCTTTTGTCAAGGAGGGAATCTCAAATGAAACTCAAATATTTCATTTTCCCTCAATTTTCCATTCACCCTCTTTAAGCCTAATTTAGCTTAAAGCCTCAACAATCTCCCACATGAATGAGGAATGGCTATACCACCGAAATATGCATGAAAAACTGTGTGATTCGCAAGCGAGGATTAATTGCATATGGATAAGTAGGTTTCCCTTTGAACTTTTCGTAGTGAACTTATGTCGGATATACTCGGTCAATCAGTATATTTGATATCCTTGAACCGTCGAACTTTGGCATTTACCTAGACTACTACAAGTCACACAGGCAACCCTTAACCGTCTTTGGTTCTCATTGTTGTGTTCGTTTCAGCCATGAACACCGCCTGGTTTCATAAGTGCGTAGAGAACTGGCCTTACAAAATTCTCCTTGAAACGACTAACACTTCACACTTACATAAGTGATTCCTAAACGTGTCATCCCATAGATACACTATTTGATATACCCTGTATCAAATTTAGAAATCATTAAAAAACCTTAATGTTTTATCCTTGGTACTGAACATTGTCTCATCACGAGAATGGACCAAAATTTTAGTTGACAATGTTGAACCGTCATTAATGACTTTGTTTGATCTCCTTGAACCTAGATATTGGGATCTCCAGTCTTCTAGGTAGATTTACCACCACAATGACTTGTTCTCGGGCATAGTCCCATTCCCCTTGATGATTTCTCAACTACCTCTCTAGTTAGGCCTTTTATAAGTGGATCCGACACATTATCGCTTGACTTTACATAGTCAATCGTGATAATTCCTCTAGAGAGTAATTGCCTGTTTTATGTCTTCATCGTATATGACGAGATTTATCGTTATACATAACGCTCCCAGCTATTCCAATTCCCGCTTGACTATCGCAATGTATGCATATATAACGAGATTTACCGTTAAACCCTAAGTTCTTCAATTTTTCAACTACTGTCTTAATAAAATGAGATTGTGACAATGCCAGACCTTGAGGAGTCTTATGGATCTTAATCCTCAGAATTAAATCAGCAACTCCCAAGCCCTTCATATCAAACTTGCTAGTTAGCATACGTTTAGTCGCATTTATGTTGGCAATGTCATTACTCATTATCAGCATATCATCCACATATAAGCAAACAATGACTATGTGATTTGGAAGATTTTTCATGTACACACATTTATCACATTCATTTATCTTAAAACCATTTGACAACATTGTTTGGTCAAATTTCGCATGCCATTTTTTGGGTGCTTATTTTAGTCCATAAAGGGACTTAACAAGTCTATATACCTTCTTTTCTTTACCTGGAACCACAAACCCTTCAGGTTGTTCCATGTAGATTTCTTTCTTCAAATCTCCATTCAAGAAAGCTGTCTTAACGTTCATTTGATGAATTTCAAGATCATACACTACAACTAATGCTTACTAACATCCGTATGGATGTAATTCTTGTAACTGGAGAGTATGTATCAAAGTAGTCAAGACCCTCTCGTTGTTTATACCCTTTGACTACAAGTCTTGCCTTAAATTTATCAATAGTGGCATCATCTTTCATTTTCCTCCTAAAGATCCTTTTAGAACCCAACGGTTTATTTCCAGGAGGAAGATCAACTAATTGTCCAAATGAAGTAGACGTTCTTTGACATTTACTACGTCTTAGATCTTTCTGATTAAATTTACTTTCTTTTATTTCTTCCCGAAGCCGAGGATCGACGACGGCACGAGGCTTGTCTTCTTCTCAACTCTTTAAGAGCTAGAAAAAGAGCAATTGAATATATACCCATCAAAATTCTTTTCCTCTTCCAATATGGGACAATGTCCCTTTATCAAGGAGGAAATCTCAAATGAAACTTAAATATTTCATTTTCCCTTCATTTTCTATTCACCCTCTTTTAAGCTTAATTTAGCTTAAAACCTCAACAAGTGATACTCATAATTGATATTACTAATCATGGTTAAATGAAAAAGTGTGTTTGAAAGACTCATTTATATATTAAGTAGTATTTATTTATTATGAACACCAAGTGCGTGCAAGTAATCTTTTACAATATTCTGGTCCATTATAGTCGTAAGTGACCGTCCCTTTGTTACATCTACGCCTTATTGTACTGTGTGCATACACCACTTCAGAATTCCCTCCCTCCCCCTCTCCTTACCATGCTGGTCTTAGATTTTAAATACATCAACCTACAGGGACATTCCTGTCTCCTCAATTATTTTGAAACTTTCTAAAAATCCTTCGTCGAAACTGTTCCTAAATATTACAGTAAAATCTTGATTATATCAATCACCTACTTTGTCTGTCCTTTACTAGATTATTAAGTAATTTCTTCTTTTTTTTTCGTAGTCAACTATTGTCGTTCCTTCCGTATAAACTCAAATTGTTAAGCAAACAAGTGGACGTTTAATACTAATAAAGTGGTTATGCTCATTTAATAACTGACTAGAACTTTCAAATCTACCATCTTTGTCTGACCAGCTCATAATAAAAAAATGTTAGAGCAATATTATTTTAAAAACCATTTAATTAAGTTGGCGCTTGATAACCCAAATGGGAATGACACACAAGGAGGTCAGGCCTAGGCCCCCTCCTTTGTAATCGTTTTATCTGGAATAAAAGTTCCACACTGTGGGTTGAATTAAAAAAATAGAAGCTGAATGTGTCTCTTCCAATATTAATTTTGACGTCTGACTAGGAATAATCTTGACATAGTTTTCCCCAAAACACTGAAGAAAAAAAGAAGATAATTATATTATTTCTTTTTTTGTTTTACTATCTAGACATCTATTAGCAGGTATATGAAAGTCATTTTGAAGTTAACAATCATATGACCTTGTATAGTTTCTTATAATGCAAGGTAAATTGTAGTTGTTGCTGTTATTATCACATTTACTCAATATATATATATATATATATATATATTGGATGGTTCACGTGATGTTTCAATTAGCACTTAGGAGTAATAAACCCTGAAATGGGAAACAGATTTAAGGAGAAGTGGGCGAGAGCATAAAGGCAACAACAAAAGAGCAGCTTCTGAAAAAATTGGGCAAGGTAGGTACTAGTATATATATTACGCGTGAGATAGGTGGTCCAATATGTAATAAGGAAAATTGAAGGATGAAACGACTATACTTTTGCGACATGTTGATGGCATAACACGCCTAAAAATTTTCAGCTCTAAGATGTTTGGTCTACATATTTAAAGATGCTTAGAGCACTCATAAGGTCTTTAAAAGTATGTTTGCATTAAGTGCCAACATAAATGGATAGTAGGATTTGTAGTCAAATTCATATAGAAATAAGTTCTTCAGTTAATAGTTAATGTGGATTTTATAGTAGTATTATAAATGCAGATATTACTACCTATTTTTCAAGTGTTGAGATTTAAAAGATTAGGATTGAATTATCAAAGTCTCCGACCTTCTTATCTATCTTTGTTGGCTTAGGTGAAGTTTGTTTTGGTGATTGGCAAAGGAATTCAAGCATGAACCAGGTCCACACACAGTGTACACAGACACGGGCAAATTCGAGCACCAGGCATGCATGTGAAGGAGATAAGCTTAAATGGTTATATCTGATATCTCCTAAACGAAAAAGTTGCATAAGTGATAAGGAGAAAGGCTCTTTACTCGAAGAGAACTCAATCCTAGATAAGGGAGGAGTTAGAAGTTGAAGATAGCTAGAAATCTTCCTCCAAGGAAGAGTATAGCATCAAAACTATAGTTATTTCGTATTCTACTAACTCTATATATTGCAGGATGTTCTCATTGTACAGGTACACACAAACGCTGAAGTCAAACGTGAGTTGAGAGCAAAATAGCAAGGCATTTTGCAAGCAATTCTTGTGTGATTCAAGTGTGCAAACCTGAAGCTACATGAACCAGCTAGAAGAACCAGTTCCAGGTGTCTGTCTTTTATTCTGGTTTCATTGTAGTAGGGCTTTTGAGTTGTACCTTTCAGCTTTATATAGAAGCAATTGTACTAGGTACTCTGAGTGATGTATTCAAGTTAGAGTTAACTTTAAGTTAGAGGTTGGTTGCCACAAAGGGTTAGAGGTAATCCTTAGGTTTACAAAGAGTTTTGTAAATGCTATTTTTGACTCACTAATTTAGTGAAGTGTTGGAAAAAATCCTACTGGATAGTAGGTCATAGTTATTTCATCTTTTGAGCCAGGTATTTTTCACGTAAAAAATACTTGTGTCCTTTACTTTCTGTATTTATTATTTCGCAACAGTAGTATAAGGAACACATAGAAGAACCAGGTCCTTCTATAGTCCGTGCACGTGAAAAATTGGACACCACACAAATCACCCCTCTCTTGTATGATACTGAAGTACAAAAAATATCAATTGGTATCAGAGCAGGTTATCCTTGAAGACGCTAACACCTTAGGAGAACATCAAGATGAGTGCACCATCTGGAAACTTATAAGGGCAATCCACTGCTAGGCCAATGGCCAGTACTACTCTTGGTGGAAGAACAGAATGAGAGATCACATTCAAGGAGAGGACTATGAGCTATGGGACATTGTCACTGATTGTTCACTTGCTACCTTGAAGAAAAATGCTGAAGGAGTAGATGTGCCAAAGACAAGAGCGGATTGCAGTGCTAAGGACTTGAAGAAGTGGAAGGAGAATGATAAATCCAAGAAATGTCTTGTTTGTAGACTTGGTCCAGATGAGTACATCAGAATCGAAGGCTGTGCCACTGCTAAGCAAATTTGGGACACACTACAAGTGGCTCACGAAAACAAATCAGGTGAAGAGATCTAGAGGATCTCTACTCTGCTCTCAATATGAGAACTTTTGTATGAAGGATGGAGAAACCATTTAAGATATGTACACAAGATTCACTACACTGACAAATGAGCTAAAATCTCTTGGATATTCCTGAAGAAGAAAGAGTCGAGAAGATACTTACTATGGTTTTGCGTATCACTTGGGAGAGCAAGATCACTGCCATATAAGAATCAAAGAATATAGCCACTGTCCCACTAGATGAATTGATTGAAAATCTTACTGCCTACGAACTTATGAGACAAACCATGAAGATGGATGCACCTAAGAAGGAAAGGATCTTGGCACTCAGAATCGCTGAAGGTTATGATCTGGAAGATGATGAAATGGCTATGATCCCCAAATAATTCAAGAAGTACCTGAGGAGAAGAAAGGGTTCTTCAGGAAGTGGAAGCTACAGCAAGTCAAAATCTCTTGAGAAGAAAACCAATGATGGCTACTAAAAGTGTAGAAAGATTTATCACCATATCAAGAACTATCCTTTGTGCGAAATTGAATGGAAGAAGGAAAGAGCTGAACGAAGGAGCATGTTCAACCTAAGAAAAGAAACAAGAAAGGATCAACCAAGGCTATGGTCTCTTCTTGGGGAGAAAGATCAGATGAAAGATCAGAAGATAATGATGATGATGATGAACGGGCACTTATGTCCATTGGAGAATCTGAAGTTGAAACTGAGGTAAGTGTATTTCATCTCAAAGACCAGATCAAATTTTTGTCTAAAGAAAGGTTATCTGAGTTGCTACTAGAGCTAATTAATGAATCTGAGGATGTAAATAATGAAAAGGAACAACTGTCAAAAGAATGTGTGATCTTGAAAGCTAAGTGCAAAAACCTGGAACTCAGAGCTAGTTAATCTGAAAGTGAAAATACTGTATTGAAGAACCAGGTTCATGAACTTGACACAACTGTTCTAGAGCTTAGATCTGAAAATCTAAAATTGAAATTAGGAACAGGCGCAAGGGCAGCTCATCACACATAACTCACTTTAGAAGAAAATATAGGAAAAATGAAAGATGAGTTGTACAAGAGATATGAACAGGTAAGAATCCTGAATGAGGGTCTAAGCAACGTCAAGGATAAACTAGATAGAACTTGTAAATGAAGAGGTCCTAGGATGCACTTTCATGGCTAGAAGAACACCATAGTAGCAACAGAAGAGGACTTGGCTTTAGCAACCATGCACCTAAGTGGGATTGATAAAGGGTGAAAAGTGCATATTTTGAGTGTGTTTGTGTATTAATTTTTGTGTGAGTTGCGGGAGTTCACACTACTTTTGAAATAAAAATATACTCATTACGTGTTTCTTATGTGTAGGAACAAACTTGCATGGAAAAGGATCAAATGGAGAAAAAATTGGTGAAAAAAGAGTTGAAGAGAAAAGTCCCAGACAACGAAGCAAGGGTCACTTCGCCAGACCCAGACCGAAGCAGAAGAAACCAAAAAAGTCTCGGATAGTGAAGCGAGGGTCACTTCGCCAGACCATGACCGGAGTTGAAAAATATCAGTTTTTTCCAATCCAAACTGGGAGAAGCCAAACTCGCCCCAAATAAATCCTAAACCATATAAATATGAGAGTTAGCTACTTTTTGCAGGGAGAGAAGTCCTCAATTGCCTTAAAAGATGCTTAAGTAATGGTTTTGTCATGCCGCGACATTAAATCAGGCGCTTGTTGGGAGGCAACCCAATTTCATTGCTTCTTTCTACTTGTCAAAAAAAGGGGAGGGAGGGGGGGGGGGCAGAAGNCGCCCCAAATAAATCCTAAACCATATAAATATGAGAGTTAGCTACTTTTTGCAGGGAGAGAAGTCCTCAATTGCCTTAAAAGATGCTTAAGTAATGGTTTTGTCATGCCGCGACATTAAATCAGGCGCTTGTTGGGAGGCAACCCAATTTCATTGCTTCTTTCTACTTGTCAAAAAAAGGGGAGGGAGGGGGGGGGGAGCAGAAGTGGAGCTCGCTTTGCGAGACTGAGATTGAGAAAATTGCAGGGCACATTTTTGGGGGGCAGCGAAGTGTGTCTCACTTCACGAGACTGGGACCAAAAGAGAGAACAAAACAATAGAGTGGGCATCAAAGTGTGTCTCACTTCGAGAGACTGGGACTGGCCACAACTGAGAGAGCAATGAGGCGCGTCTCCAGGTCGTCGCACGGGCCTGGCGCGACCCCGAAGTATTTATTTTATTTTATTATTTTTTTCCTTTTGTTTCTAGTTATTTTATTAAAAAAAAAGCCTCTTCCTTTCTCTCTCAAAAACACACAGTCCCCTCCCCACTTTTCTTCCTCACTCTTCTCCATCACCCCATATCCCATGGAAGTCCCCTCAAAAGTTTTCGTGAGGTTTAGTGAAGTTTGAGTAACTAACCTACCTCTATTAGCACTAGGACCTTGTCTTAAGTGTGGGGTGGTCGTTGGGTGTCTTATGAACTTCAATTGTATTCTTTCTAAGACTAGTGTCATCCGCGACCGACTTAGGCGTGACGTAGATGTTGCCTTCCCCGTTTGTTGTTGAATTATGCTAATTAACATGGAATAACTATAAAGTTACTGACTGATTCATAGGATCTTCATACAGTTTATTTTAGTGTTACTGATGGCATTGTTGCAGAGGAGCGAAGACTAGAGGTCGTGACTATAGCGGGTGTGGGAATGCTTCGACTGAGGTTCCTCCTATTTGGGAGGGAGAGATAATTGAGGCAATTGACGCGTCTGGTGTCACACTAGAAGAGCTAGGACTTCTGGGACTGAAGTTGGTCCTTGTCACGACCCTAGTGATTTTGAGGGTGTTTCTGACACCCACTCTACTTTTGATCGTGCTTATTTGTATTTTTTTGATATTGTGCAACTGAGGATAGTGCACATTCTTAAGTGTGGGTGGAGTGTTAGACATTTATTTTTGTGGCATATGCTTAATTACTAGTGATATATTTATAATTCCATGATCACACTTATGGGCATTGTAACTTTATAATTGTAGTCATTTTTTTAGTGGCTTAATCCCAGGTTTTCTTTAAACCACAGTTTTCTCGAGATGCCATTTTCTTGAACCGGGTATTTTTAGGTAGATTTTTTTTTGTAATCATTATGGATTTTCCTGATGATGGATTACCTAGACAGTCTTCTTGAGGGACTAAAGTCTAAGGAAATATACAAAAATACTTTTTTTCCTTTTGAGTGGATAGTAGAATGGGAAGAACTTTAGCATCAATGTTATTGACATGTTTTATATCGGGGCTTAGGTTCAGAGCATTTGAACTGAGTACTTTCTTCATGATCTTTAACATTACATGCCTTGATAATATGTGTGGTTTTTTTATGCTGAAGCTAATTTGTAGAGTCTTGTGATTACTTCCTAATTGTTGGAAGTGTGATGATGACTATGCTTAGTTGTTTAACTTCAGAGTCAGGCCTGAGCCGTCCGGAGTAAATCATGCGCATTGTGTGATGTGAGGTCTTGATTACATTATGTGTTATACTGTGTTAGTCTAGAACTCCCCGTGTGTTAGTTGAAGCGAATAAGTAAGTTTTGTGAGTCTAGGAGATGATGTAGGCATTTATTTGATTGTCTATTGGGCTAGTATGCCACCATAAACAAAATTATTCTTAGATAGCCCATTTGAGCCTATAACCTTTTCTTTGGCACCCACATTACAAGCCGATTCCCTTTTTTTTGTTCTTAATCAGCTCTTCTTTAACCTTTACCTCCGAAAGAACTTAAGTTGCTAGAAGAGTAAGGTGAGAGTTGATGTATATTTTGAGTGGAACCATAGAAAAGCCAAAGGTGCACGTGTGTTTTGAAAGATCGTTAGCTGGACAACCTAAATGGGGATAGTGTTGAAAAAAAAGGGGTCATAGAAAAAAAAAACAGAAAATACATCTCCTATTGCTCTTATCTGGGCTAGTGAATGAATGGTTGTTCTTAAAGAGAAAGGATGAATTGTACAAGCTTTCGTGGCATTGCTTGGATTGGTCATGGGGAACATGCATTTGAAAGTTAAGTGTAGTGTATTAAAGTGATAAGGAGGATTAGTCACTATACACAAATATATTCTACCCATCCCTTAGCCTACATTACAACCTGTAAAGACCTAATTGATGATGGACTTCGCAAGCTTAGATTAATAGAGACATACACTACGGGCAAGCCTATGGTACGACCTCGGGATGCACATGAATTTATTTGAGAGAATGAGCGAATTCTTTTGATTGGTCAGTCCTTAAATTATAATTGAATGCATATTTGAGTGTGTGGATTAATTTATCTTTGATTTATGGTGAGGGTACATGAATTACAAAGGATTGGTAAAGTCTAGGTACTTTGAGTTAGCACAATAAGTGAGTTATAATAGGGAATGTATTGGAGTCATTCTCAGGTATGACACACTTTCTTGGCTCATGCCTTGTGTCTTGGGCTACCAAAAGAAATATTTTGTGGCCTTGTCTACTGCTGAAGTTGAGTATGTTGCCGCTGTCTCATGGTGTGCTCAATTGTTGTGGATAAAACAACTATTAATGGACTTTGAAATTGATGTAGGTTGTTTCCCCATATTTTGTGATAACACAGTGAAATTATTATGACCAAGAACCCGGTTCATCACAAAATAACTAAGCACATAGATGTTAGGCATCACTTTTTGAGGGACAATTATGAAAAGAGTTTGATCACTGTGGAATTTTGTGCTATTTACAAGCAAATAACGGTCATCTTCACAAAAGCTCTAAATAAAGATCAGTTTGAAAGGAACACATTAGAATTAGGGATGATTAGGATTACCTAAAAGGAACCAATTCTAACTCAAGAATTGGTTAGACAATTTGTGAATTCTGTACATAATTAGATTAGAATTTGCCAGTCTCATACTTTCACTAGTATACTCTTGTGCCATGTGCTAAAATGTCTCATGATTCTCTAATGATATTATCTTTATTATCTTGGAAAATTCAGACTTACACAAGAGATTTCTCAGTGAAGAACTTGGTTCATCAAGATTACATGGTACGTACTCTCCACTCTGCATATTTTGAAATAATTATATTTGAATTATGATCAAAAGGAGAGTCCCATTTAAACCTAACCTTCTTTGAGCTCATCCGTTACAAAAAGAACCAGTCTCTCCCAAGGAGAGTCCCAAACACAATAATTTCCTAGATTCTAGGGGGAGTCTATAACGCCTTTTCAAACGGACTCCCATCTTGATTAGACTCTTGAGATTTTGAAAAGCTGTCATTACCAAATTAAATTCTTCCTCTTTACATTGATTTGGCCTTAGCCGTTTCTTCACTTCTAATTTCCAGTCGCCAAATATTTCTCTAAATCCTCTCTCATCTTCTAAACACACACATATTCCTTCTACCATCATCAACGACTAACCTCTCTAAAAAATCCTTATAATCATCCAAAGAATCCACACCCACACCTTCAACCAACCCTACACCCAGGAAAGGACGGGTAAAGGCTATTGCTCGTAAGACAGTGACAGAGAGTGAATTATCCAAGAAGTTTGATGAACAATTGAAAGAAAGCCAGGCACAAGAACCCCAAAAATTCGAAGAATTATTTAAGTCTACTACTTAGGGGGAAGAAACATTTGCATATGAAACAGAGCATGTAGCATCTGGTCATAAATTACATCTGAGATAATTTGTGAGGTTGCTGAAAATCTGGAAAATAGATTTGTTCTGATAGGAACTTTGGCTAGGGTTGAAACCACTGAATCTGGGAAAATTTGTGGTAACGATAAAAGGAAAAAAAGAAAAGGAAAGTGAGGGTGCTCAAGGTGATGTGAGGGGGATGGGAAAAGAAGGAGGGGCTGAATCTTTACCCACTCCTGTTGGTTTGAATGAACAAACATGAGCTATGGTATTGTGGAGTGAGGAATTTGATAGAGAGGAAGAAAGTTTGAGAGAAAAAGGGGGCAGCGGGTCTGGAGATGCAAGTGCTGCTGAGGGATTGGTAAGGTTGGGGAAGAGGTTCCAAGAACCTGTTCCATCTGTGCGGGAACCCCTCTAAGACCTATAGAAATGAGTGTCTGACAGTTATAAACAAGAAGAAAAATGTTGCCTCTTCTATCCCTATAGAGACTCCTCCTAGAAGAGGAAAAGCTACAAGGATTCAGAAGAAATAGAATGAGGCTGAACTAGAAAAATCCCTAGAAAAGAGTAATAGAAAGCTGCTGCAAAGGGAAAGAAGAAAGTGGTTGAGCCTGTTGACATAGTTGGAATTGAGGAGATGGAATTGTTTCTTCGTGATGAAGACAAGGTAAAGGAGGAAGAGGTTGCGACTCCCAAGACAAAGAAAAGAAAGGCTTCCAAAAAGAAGCCCCCTTCAAAGACAAAGTCTGCAGAATATTCTACATTGGCGAAAAGAACCACGTCTGCTGTGAAATCTAGAAAAGTGAAAGTGGTGGAGGAAGAAAAGAGTGAAGAAGAAGAAGAAATCGATAAAGAACAGGACAAGAAGGAGTAGTTTGGGAAAAGAACCATCTTGAAGAGTAGACTCCTCAGGGACTTGGAGGAGGAATGCATGGTCATGCTGCTACAAAAACTACAAGTGCAGGGTTGGAAGGACATTGTCTTTCAGATGGATGGAAGTCTTGCCGGGGCTGAGATTGTAGAGTTCAAAGCAAATTGTGAGATAAAAAATGGCAGGAACGAAGGCACATTGCCACATTCATGGACCTGGTCCTTATGGAATGTCTGGATAGTGGGAGGCAGATTAATTATCCTGAGTTTATTATCCAACTCTTGGATAGGGTTCATTCTCAGTACTGTACTGGATTACTTCAAGGTTCCCTTAAAGAAATGGGATGTTAGTATAAGCAAGGATCACGTTGGAGCAAACACCTTGACTACTTGTGACTATGAAGTCCATGCTGCTAAAGAACCTGGTTCATCCAGGAAGATTCCTGTGAACAACAAAGTGAGAGACTTGGTGCAATATAGTGGGGCTACATATGCTAAGATTGAGAGGCTGAAGAAGAGGCTGGTTGAAGTAGAAACTGAGAGGGATGCTCTCAGGGCTGAGCTTGCAAATGAGAAGAATAAAGGCGTTCTTAATGATATGTTAAAGCTACTTTAGTCCAGAAACCAAGAACCTGGTCCTTCCCAGCCTTGAAACCTTCCTAGCCTAGTTAAACAAACTAGTGACGTGGATGGAATTTTTTTGTTCTTTTAACTCGTGATCCAGTATCTTTATTTTTCTTTTTGCTTTGTGGATGACTAGTATCAATGATAATCAACTGTTTTTGTGCTCTAACTGTTTGTTGATGCTTCTTAGATAGCTAATATCATTAGATTGATACATGATGCTTGTCTCCACGATTGCATTTGAAGTAGCCCCAGTGACCATAAGTGATATCTATTAAAATTTGGTTATCTAACATGATTATGCAACTTTCTGATGATGCCAAAAGGGAGAAGATAGGTTGTGCTTTTTTACTTTGGACTGTGATGTTTATAACCTAATGAACCTGGTCCTTGATGATTTGTGACTTTAAAATGGAAAGTGTTCTAACATTATATTGATGTTGAGCTGAGTTGAAACAAGATTTCTAAGTATGAAAATCACAAAATTTGTCATCATCAAAAAGGAGGAATTTGTTGGCCTAAGTGAAGTTTGTTTTGATGATTGACAAAGTAACTCAAGCATGAACCAGGTCCATATACAGTGTACATAGACACGGGCAGATTCGAGCACAAGGTATGCACGTGAAGGTGATAAGCTTAAGTGGTTATATCTGATATCTCCTGAATGAAAAAGTGGCATAATTGGTAAGGAGAAAGATTCCTTACTCGAAGAGAACTCTATCCTAGATAAGGGAGGAGTTAGAAGTTGAAGATAACTGGAACTCTTCCATCAAGGAAGAGTATATCATCAGAACTCTAGTTATTTCCTATTCTACTAACTCTTTATATTGCAAGATGTTCTCATTGTACATGTATGCACAAATACTGAAGTTAAATGTTAGTTGAGTGTAAAATAGCAAGGCATTTTGCAAGCAATTCTTGTGTGATTTAAGTGTGCAAACCTAAAGCTACATGAACTAGATAGAAGAACCGGTTTCAAGTGTCCGTCTTTTATTCTAGTTTCATTGTAGTAGGGCTTTTGAGTTGTACCTTTCAGCTTTATCTAGATGCAATTGTACTGGGTACTATGAGTGTTGTATTCAAGTTAGAGTTAACTTGATGTTGTCGCAACAGCTAGAGGTTGGTTGCCACAAAGGGTTAGAGGTAATCCTTAGGTTTACAAAGAGTTTTGTAAATGTTGTTTTTGGGTCAGTGATTTAGTGAAGTGTTGGAAAAAATCCTACTAGGTAGTAGATCATGATTTTTTCACCTTTTGAGTCAGATGTTTTCCACGTAAAAAAATACTTATGTCCTTTACTTTGCGCATTTATTATTCCGCAGCAGTAATATAAGGAACACATAGAAGAACTAAGTCCTTCTATAATCTGTATATGCGAAAAATTGGACACAACACAAATCAGCCCTCTTGTGTGGTACTGAAGTGTAAAACATCAATCTTGTTTGCTAGATTTCTTCTATACATACATTATTGAATCTGTTACTTGTGTACATAATTATATCTTCTTTAAGGTATTTTAAATATTTTCAAGAGAGAATATGATATTAAATTAAATCTATATCACTAGTACATACAAATACAACATGATGAAAATTATAATGCAAGTTAAAATGGTTTTAGACGAAGCTAGCTGGCGTCATTAGCCCAAAGCCTGGGTGACGTCTGCTTGTATATATGGATAATGCAAAGAAGTCCTCTCTTTTTTGTTGTGTTGTGAAGATAATCAATAAAAATTAAGACAATGTTTATCAGTAAAACAAGGAAAGCCTTGACTCTTTTCGCCACTGTCAGTATCCATTTAATTAATATGCATATTTGTGGTAGTCCTAATAGCAAGTAGTAGTATGCCAGACGGTTTAACCTTATTATAAATAAATCAAGTAATCAACTTATATAAAATTAGCTAATTAATGCCCTGGAATCAACCGATGCATGACTGACCACAACTTCCGTTGCATGTTAAATTTATATTTAATCTAATCGAGGAGCTGGAAGTTGCAAAACTACGAAATGTAAAATCCTAGTAACCTGTTTCTCTTCTCATTGCCTTTTTTTTTTTAATTCTTTTTTATTTTTTATTTTTATTTTAAATTAAGCCAATCACCCAGGCTATTATCACCTATGGTATTGGGGGTTTGACAAGACCCCTACCATGTTTATAGATGCGAAAAACAGTTTATCATGAGAGGATAACTACTATACACTCTACCTCTCATGATCATCAATCAAAGTTTCAACTAACAAAGAAATTCGCTTTGTCATACCAAATTCTAAAATTAGGCAGCGGCCACTTGTCTAATTGAAAATGCCCTTTAATATTTCCCGGGAGCTGTTGATAGTTGTAACAATAGGAGTTATTACCAGTTGCAACTATATTTTTGGCTAGCATATCTGCCACTTAATTGGCTTCCCTGTAGCAATGAGCTATGTTGACCTCTGTTGCCTAGTCTTAATGTTAATTCTGGGACTTCATCAGGAGAAGCCAAGCATTTCTTTTTCTTTCCAGAAAAAATCGTTTTTTTAAGGTGAAAATTACCATTGTGGTCGGAATTAGGCTGTGACAAACTTGATCATGAGGCGTGTTTATAAACTTGATCATGAGGCATGTTTCTGTTATGACCATCCATTGGGCTCAGCTAAATAGTCGTTTGACCCCTTCCCTTATATCTCCTTAACCGAGGATCTACCGGAAACAGTATTTTTAGGTCTGTATACACACTACGCTCCTTAAGCTCCACTTATGAAAATACACTGAGTTTATTGTTGTTTATAATCCATGTATGATATGTATATAATCAGATGTATTATCTATATTTATGGGCTAAGAAAAGTAAATAATGAATCCAACTGGCTATTTATGTAATGATTCCTTATCCTATTAGGCACATATGAGGTTGGTCCATTAGTAATCTCCTGTTAATTTGGCCTGCCAAATGTTTATCCTGGCCTTTCTTGATGCTTTTATCCGCTGTTTGAGCCTTTAACAGATGCGCACATAACTTTGCAATATTGCAATTTCTTTTTGGTTTGCTCTTATTTCAAAGAGGAAGAGAATCTTAGCTCAAATTAAGACTGGAATTCGATATTAATACACCAACAAGAAATACAAGCACTGATTTGGAATAAAGTCGAAAATATATGACGAAGCCGGCGGTAGGCGGTAGCAGAAGATGATCCTCAGCAAAAGTCTGTGGTAGTAAAACAAAATTATTTAAATAATTTGTGACAGTGTTCACTCCATTATAGAATGGTCAGTTACCATGCTACGTACTATCCATTTAATTACTTCCTCAACGTTTGTAATATGTATTCAGCATAAAGGTCCCTGCACAAACATTACAAAAGTGCAAATATATATATATATATATTAACCGCTTGGTAACATAAAATCTTGTTCATACTAATATATTTTTAAAATGTGCATTCCGATTTGGATCTTACATGGAGTACTGGATGGCCTCAACGGCAGTATTTGGAGCCAGAAAGTCGTTAACAGCAACCTCTTTGTTCTCATTCTTCTTGTCTAGCGAGCAGTCAAGGAAATTATACAGATTTATATATAAATTCATAGATATAGTTAATTAAGAGATTAAAAGGATACAATCTTCAAAGAAGCGACGGATTTCAGCGAGGCGGTGAGGGGGAAGCTGGTTTATATTAGTGTAGTGGCGATATTCTGGATCGTCAGCGCACACTGCTATGATTTTATCATCCTTCTCTCCCTGGATTTATATAGAAATTTTTGTTAGCCTTCGTTTGTAATGAGGAATTAATTAATACTAAGTATTGACCCTTAGGACTAAAATAGGAACCTGATCGATCATAGGCATCAGTCCGATGGCTCTAGCTCGAAGGAAACAACCTGGGAGGACAGGTTCCTGTTGAAAAATGTAGTAAACTTTTGTTCAATTTTTGCCTGCTTTGTGAATAAAGGCATTCATTTAATTTACCTACCTGCATGAGGACTAATACATCCATAGGGTCACTATCTTCACATAGCGTTCGAGGAATGAAGCCATAGTTCTGAGGGTAAACAACTGATGAATATAGCACCCGATCAACCTGTTCATATGTGTAAAAGAATTAGATAAAGGGACCCGGGTTCAATTCCCAGCAACAGAAAATCCTTTTGAAAGGGAGTCTTTCCCGGGGGTCACGGGTTCGAAAACAGCCTCTTGCAAAAATATTGGGTAAGGTTGCGTACAATAGACCCTTATGGTCCGTGGTCTGTCCTTTTTGTAAGTAATAATGTGTAATGCAAAGGAGCGTTCTTATATCTCATCATTCTGGCATTACCTTAATTAGACCAGTTTTCTTGTCAAGCTCGTACTTGACTTTGCTTCCCTTTGTTATCTCAATGACCTGTAAAGATGCAATGTATAGGTCACGTACCCAAATCACAGTTTCATTTCAAGTTAATAAAGAAATAAGCCCCTTCTTAGAACTTCCTACATAGAAGTCAACCAATTTCTTTTTCCTTCCCCTCACCATAATCATAATTAAAAAGGAGGCTTGCCGTCATTTGTCTGTGGATGCAGAGGCGGAGGTTGCACGGTGGTTACGGATTCGATCGAACTCAATAACTTTGGTCCAATATCTATATTTGTCTAAAAATGTACAAATTATTATATCAAGTGTTTGATGAGTGTGGATCATTTCATGACATGAGGGTTCGCGCGCACATATATATATATATATATATATTTATATCAAGCCAATTGATAGATGTGGCATTTTCTTCCCTGCTGGTTATTTCATTATTCTACGTACATTAGTTGAACTCAAGTTGATGCCTGAAGAAATTTGTAGTATATCAGCAGTAATAAAGCAGAGTGATTTAGTGTACTCACAACATTGAAAATGTTTGGAGCTTCAGGTCCTACATATATAAAAAGGAATGATCAAATCTAACTGCCAAAATTGCGAAACACTGAATAATGACAAATGAGAGGGTAAATGTAGCTACCTATCTCGAGGTCATGCCAAGGATGGGCAGCAACAGATCTTCTGGACAAAGATGAAAGGATCCTCTCATTCAAACGAGGGGCTTGTCTTTGTTGATCACCGGCTTCATTGCTCATGTTTGCCTACTAATTAAACTAAGACAAAATTAATCAAATGCACGATGGATTTGTACACATTGAACAAACCTCTTTGGCTGCATACATAACTAAATAAAAATTGTTACTCCTTACACGCAATAAATTGTCCACATTTCACTTTTAGAATGTCACACAAATATTTTATATCAAATAAACGATTAACTTATGAAAAGAAAAGCAAGAACGAGGTAGGAAATTAATGAAGAGAGAAATGATCTAGTCTCTTACCTTGGATTGAAAGAAAGATGAAGACGAAAGAGATGGTAGGAAATATATATGAAATTAATCGACTGGAGAAGTTTCGTAACGCAAAATATAGTTTAGATATATAAGTTTGAAAGCAGGCCATGTGTGGGTTGGTATACCTTCCTTTTCCGTTGAAGCTTTCAAAGACCCTCCTTAATTTCCTCTTTCCTTTCCTTCTTTTAATGTCTTCCGTTCCTTTTTCGATTTGAACGGGTTCCTCTCTCTCTCTCTCTATCTACACTTATCAAACCTATTTAACTTGCATATTATAGGTGGTAAATAGATGTTACACGTGGAATCTTATTTAACTGATAAAGCATGATACGTGGAACAATAGTGGAGTGACAACTGACATATTTTATTAATGAAATATATGAAGCACGGAAGACGCGGAATAAACCCCCACGAGACAATAAATTACAGAACCAATATTCTAGCCTAAGTAGCTGTTAAAGAGGCACGAGTAGAACAAATCAAGACTGGAAAGAATGAAGATTCATGAACCTGCAATAATGAGGAAAGGGAATCGGAATCATTACGAAGTTCTTATAGTCCGTTACAATTACCAATCATAACGGAAATTAATACCATAATGCCTATAATGAATTCACCATAAATAGAAAAAATATTATATTTGGGTATTCCTATATAAGGGTGCATAATCTCACTTGTAAGGACAAGTTCCAAGTATTATCGAAATATACTTACTTTCTCTTGCTTATTTTGTGAAATCTATTATTCTCTCTTTTCAGCTAATTCATATTACCATTTTTATTTCCTTTCAAGAGAATTATTGAGGAAATAATGAATTATTTGGTTATCAGTAACCCGATTTCTTCTAAAATTAGGCTTTGATAAGAATCCTATTTTTTGGTTAAACAAATTTGTTTCATTACTGGGAATCTGATAATCTTTTTAATTTTCAAATCCTTCTTTCTCAGTACCAAATTATGTCAATTGTTAACGACATTAATCAACAGGAGGGAGGAACTCCACCAATCCTTACGCCACAAGAATCTCTTCGACAGTCTCGAGAAGGAACACCTGAAAGATCAATATCACTCACGAATGAACAACATGGGGACGAGCACACTATTGAACAAGATGCTTTAAAACAATTGATCGCAGAACATGTGAACAGTGCTCTCCAAGCTTTTGTTAGGGGATTGCCAACTGCACCGCCAACTCCTCCTCCAAACAATACCGTAACCATAGAAAATCCACACTCGGGGCTTGCCAATTCAGGAAGCGGGGGAACTCTAAATGAATTCCGTGATGGAAGGTTAGGTACACCAAATTACTCCGATTTACAAAATTTGGTACTAACTTTGCAGAAACAAATGAAAGAGCAAAATGATCGCATAGAACAAATACCTGGCGTACCACCTATGATTAAAGGAGTGGATATTGATAAATATTCACAGCAACCTTAAAATCCAAGCGCGGTCCCTCTGCCAATTCCTAAGAAGTTCAAAATACCCGGTATCCCAAAATATGATGAAACAACTGAGCCACGAGATCATGTAACTGCGTTTACAACGGGCATAAAAGGGCAATGATTTAACAAAGCGGGAAATTGAATCAATTTTGGTCAAAAAATTCGGATAAACACTCACAAAGGGGGAATTAACATGGTATTCTCTTTTATCCAAAAATCTATTGATTCTTTTGCTTAGCTTGCAGATTCACTCATAAAAGCAAATTCGGGGGCTTAGAAGGTTGATAAAAATATGGAAGACATATTTAAGGTAAAACAAGGGGATACTGAGTTACTCAAGGAATTTGTGGATAGATTTCAACGTGAAAGGATGATGCTACCACAAGTACCTGATAATTGGGAAAGCATGGCATTCGCGAGCAAGTTAAATGAAAAGAGCTCAGAAGCCACGAGAAGACTTAAGGAAAGCTTACGAGAATTTCCTGCTACAACATGGAATGATGTGTACAACAGGTACAACACAAAGCTGCGGATAGAAGAAGACACAGTTACACAGTCAAGGGTTGATGAAAGAACAAATTTAAGACGATCAGAATCTGAAAAAAGGTCCGATAAAAATAAGTACGAAACTTACATGGGACCTGAGGGACGGGATTCACGGTCTAAACAGGAAAACATATGGTCAGACCCTAGATAGAGGCAGAGAGATTCGTTTTTATCATCCAAGTTCATAAAAGGACGAGATGGGCGAGATAGTGATGCTAACACGGACACAAGGATTGGTGATTACAGTTTCGATATTAGAACTTCCGACCTTCCGAGTTGGTATCTATTCTGAGAAGTATGAGAGATAAGGTGCGGTGTCCTAAAGAAATGAGATCAAACCCAAGCAGAAGAAATCCAGATTTCCAGTGTGAGTTTCATAATGATAATGGCCATAAAACAACAGATTGTAGATTATTACAAGGTGAAGTAGAGCATTTGTTAAAACAGGGTTATTTAACTGACTTGTTAAGTGAGAAAGGTAAGAAATCCTATATGAAGAATAGACAAGAGCCTCCAAAACCTCCATCTCCAAAAAGAACAGTCAACGTGATAAGCGGGGGAGAAGAGGTTAATGGTGTGGCATATACTGCTGCAAAAAAGACATCGAAAATCATGGTTACTCATGGAAAGCAAGTTCGGCAGGTTTTGGATGAAGACAATATAATGTTTGATGATGAAGATACGGATGGCTTGATAATTCCTCACAATGATGCGCTGGTAATATCTTTACTTGTACATGATACTAATGTAAAATGAGTTTTGATTGATCCAGGTAGCTTCGTGAAGGCGACCTGAATATTATTCTTCTAAGAGTGGTGAATGAAATGCAAGCTGGCGACAAGATGGTACCAAAAGCACGTTCTTATCTGGATTCGATAATTCGACCGTTATCACAAAAGGGGAGTTGTCAAGGATATGAAATTCCAATTGATAGACACTAACATGGCTTATAATGTGATTCTTGGGAGGCCATGGATTCATGATATGTATGTTGTACTGTCTACATTATATCAAGTTATTAAGTTTTCTTCGCAATGGGAGATTCGACAAATACGTAGAGATCAACAGGCTTCTAAAAATATCAATTTAGTGACGGATTCACGCACGACGAACGATGATATGAACGAGAATCCAGTTGTTGATATGATAAATTAAATCTCAGCTGAAAGTGGTTCAAGGTAGACAGATGTAGATTCGAGACCCGATGCCGTTCAAGAGCCAGAAGAAAATGAAAAAATCAAAACAACGATTGAAGAACTCGAAGTTATCACAATATTCGAACAATGTCCAGACCGAAAAGTTTACATTGGAGTGAAGCTGAGCCCGTAAATGAAAGGTAAGTTAGTCAAATTTTTAAAAGCTAACACAGATTGCTTTTCTTGGTCGTATTCAGATATGACAGGTATACCTCTGGAGGTGATGACCCATAAACTGAATGAAGATCCATTGTACCTACCAGTCAAGCAAAAGAAAAGGAAGCCATAGTCCTTTAAAAATCAAGTAATTGAGGATGAGGTACAAAAAATTGTAAAAATCGGTTCAATAAGGGAGGTAAAGTACCCAAACTGGTTAGCTAATACTGTGGTAGTTCTAAAAGAGAATGGAAAATGGTAGGTATGTGTAGATTATACTGATCGAAATAAAGCTTGTCCAAAAGATTCATTCCCTTTACCATATATAGATCAATTGATTGATTCTACCGCATGTCATAATGAGAATTTGAGTTTTTTAGATGCATATTCAGGTTATAATCAAATAAAGATGGATCCCCTATATGATGAAAAAACTTCGTTTATACAGACATGGGGAACTTATTCTTACAAAGTTATGCCCTTTGGTTTGAAAAACGCTGGGCCACGTATCAAAGATTGGTGACCAAGAAGTTTCAAGAACACCTGGGAAAGACTATGGAAGTCTACATCGATGACATGTTAGTCAAGTCAACACAAGAGGGGGATCATTTTCAACACCTTTCGAGCACTTTCGAAATTCTTCGCAAATATAATATGAAGATAAATATAAAAAAATGTGCTTTTGGCGTGGCTTCAGGTAGGTTTTTAGGTTTTCTTGTTTCTAACAGAGGTATTGAAGTAATCCTACACAAATCAAAGCCATTGAGGAGATATCTGACATACTCATTAGCAATAAAGAGGTGCAGAGGTTAACATGAAGGATAACAGCTTTGGGAAGATTTATTTCCAAATCTTCGGAGAAAAGTTTTAAATTCTTTTCACTTTTGAAAAAGCAAAATCAATTTGAGTGGACAAACGAATGCCAACAAGCTCTCAAAATCTAAAATCATATTTGTCAAAACCACCCCTACTATCTAAACTAAAGGATGGGAAAGGCTTCTCATTTATCTCGTTGTGTCAGAAATGGCGGTAAATGCAGTATTGGTGCGAGAAGATATAGGTAAACAATCTCCAATTTATTATGTTATCAAAACTTTGTTGGATGCTGAAACATGATATCCTCATTTAGAGAAACTTTCTTTAGCGTTAATTATGGAATCTAGAAAATTGAAACCTTATTTTCAATATCATCCTATCTCTGTAATAACTGCTTTTCCTCTAAGGAATATATTGCATAAACAAGAGCTGTTAGGTAGGTTAGCTAAATGGGTTATAGAACTCAGTGAATATGATATCATATACCAACCTAGAACTGCAATAAAATCATAAGTTTTAGCAGATTTTGTGGCAGATTTCAGCACAAATATAGTTCCTGAAGCAGAAAAGGAACTACAGGTATTTACCGGATCTAATCTGGGGACTTGGATCCTATATACCAATGGCCCATCGAATGTTAAAAGAGTAGGTTTAGGTGTTGTTCTAATCCCACCTTCTGGGGAAATCATAAGACAAGCAATAAAATGCTATCCCATTACTAACAATGAAGCAGAGTACGAGGTTGTGATTGTAGGTTGGAACTGGCATGAGAACTCGGTATAAAGAAAATTGTAATCAAAAGTGATTCGCAGCTAGTAGTTCACCTGATTCAGGGAACTTACATAGTTAGAGAGGCATGAATGCAACAATATTTGGAGAAGGCACGAGAATTTATCAGACAGTTTCAGTCATGGAAAACCGTGCAAATACCCAGAGAGGAAAACGCAGAAGCAGATGCACTAGTTAATCTCGAGTCTGTTGCAGAAATAACAAATGCACAAAATGCTATCGTAATACATTTGTTTCATTCGACGCTCGACCAAGATAAAAATAAGGTAAATTTTAATAATTTGACTTGGGATGGCAGAAATGAATTGGTTAACTTTTTACAGTACAGAATCCTACTTGAAGACAAGAAAAAGTCTTAGTTACTTCGTCGAAAAGCTACCCGTTACTATTTGAGGCGTGAAAATCTATATCGAAAGATGTTTGGAGGACCTTTAGCAAGATGTCTCGGGACTTCTCAAACATAATATGTGATGAGAGAAGTACATGAGGGACACCGCGGAAATCACGCTGGAGGAAGATCCTTGGTAAAGACTCTAATAAGAGCAGGATACTATTGACCAAAAATGGAAGAAGATGCAGAAAGTTTTGTGGCCAAATGTACAAATGACAATGATATGGCAATAATATGCATCGCCCAGCGGAGCTGTTACATCCAGTTATTTGACCATGGCCTTTATGAAGTGGGGGATGAATATCATGGGTCCATTGCCAAAAACTAAAGGAAAGGTACGGTTTTTATTAGTATTAACTGATTATTTTTCCAAATGGCTAGAGGCAGGAGCCTTCAAACAAGTACAAGAGAAAGAAGTCATGGAATTCATTTGGCGAAACATCATATGCCAGTTCGGAGTTCCAAAAGAAATCGTATGTGATAAGGGCCCACAATTTATAGGCACGAAAATCACATAATTTTTTCAGAGTTGGAAGATTAAACGGATAACTTCCTCACCTTACCATCATGTGGCCAATAAAAATGTTATTATTAATAATTTGAAGGAGAGATTAGGGGAGTCAAAAGGCAAGTGGCCTGAGATGTTACCAGGAATTTTATAGGCTTATCGAACGGCAACAAAGATAGGCACGAAAGAGACTACATTTTCACTTGTTTGTAGTGTTGAAGCCTTAATTCAGGTTGATATAGGTGAACCAAGTACAAGATATACACAAGCAACTGAGGAATCAAATGAGGAAGAGATGCGAATGAATTCGGATTTACTGGAAGAAAGGAGAGAAGCGACTCTAATAAGAATGGCGGCCCAAAAACAAATAATTGACCGATACAACAACAGGAAAGCTAATTTGAGATACTTCAAGATAGGGGAATTTTTCCTCAAAAAGGTTTCTCAATCAACAAAAAAAGCTAGTGCAGGGAAGTTGAGTCCAAATTGGGAAGGCCCTTATAGGATTCGAGGCATCGCTATAAAGGGAGCATATGAGTTGGAAACCATGGAAGGCAAGATACTACCATCAAATTAGAATGTTGTTCATTTGAAGAAGTATTACTTCTAGGAAAAATAAGTACCCATGGTAAGCTATAGCTCCAATATAATTTTATTTTATTCTTTTGAATTATGCTAACCGTTTTAGATGATAGGCAAAAAGCTAGCCCATACCAAATGATGATATTAGACTCGAAAGACGTGTGGAATACTGAATTATTCCCGGGCTTAGTATTATCCCCAATGTGAAGTTGTTAAAGAAACAGAACGAAAAAGGGGGGGGGGGGTTATAACTTGACTGCCCCTATACACTTTCCAGAACGAAAGAAACTAAAAAAAGGAATAAAATTCTAACTAATTTGCTGATTCGAAGATCTCTTGAAACCTAAAGTTTGAGTCTTCTCTTTGGAATCTGTAAAAAAAAAAACACCCCATTTGTTTGGGTGTTATGCAACTATCAGAACCAAACTGACCATGGGAAGGTCAATTTTAATTCAGATGATGTTTATGTTCAAACCATATTATCTGGCAGAACTGTTTAGGCACTTTCTCAGGGTGAATATGATCATAAAAGGATCAATTCACCTCTGGACTTGTCATTTTCTTTTTGTTGTACTTGGGACTTTTAGTCCTATCAATTCTTTAACTTGATCATTTTAGGCATGTTGAAAGAGTAAACCTAACCATTTGGGAGGTTCAGATTCCATACACTAGAGCCCTTTTGACTGACCTCACTTCTATACCCTCGAAGGGTGATCAACTACTCTCTAAATATCTAAAATATGGGGTGAATTTGACCACTATGAAAGGTCAGATTCACTATCCTTTTAATGTTGGCTAAATGACTCTGTTATGACTTCAAGGATATGGAATTAATCACAAGAAACCTTTAACAGATAATTTTGCTATTGTAATCATACATAGAGAGACAACTAGATTTTGGTAAGTGATCATAGGTTCAGCAGGAAGGAAAGCAACAAGTTTTTATGTATCATTTTAGATTGAATCTGACTATGAAGGGGAGTCTGATTCAAAACCCAGAGATACAAACTTTCTTGACATTTCTAACAACCATACTAGCACTTCAAATAGCATTCATTTGGGCATTTTTGACTATTCTTGGCTTTTTAGAGACTGAATCAGACCATATAAGGGTTCAGATTCTCT